>VDFB02114019.1:0-84527 GCA_007258455.2 Sequoia sempervirens
GAAAACCCAAAAAGAATCTGCAATCCAAATTTTGAAACTCCAATGTGCAGGCTAAAAATAGCAAGTGCCGGAAAAGGTTGTCAGATGGAGTTGCATGTTACACCATCCCGAAGCTCTCCTAAAACCTAGAAACCTCCACCAGACATGCATCAAAAACTCTTACATGCAAACCATCACATGGACAACCACCGGTGGCCCAAAGTGGTTATGGAGGAGGCGCTAAACCGTAGAAAGAAAATCTGGATGAAGCAGAACAACAAGTGGTTGAACAAGTGGGACATCAAATTATAGGAGTGTCCTAGCACCAATAGTAAAATAAAAAATTACGTGAAGGAAAAATTTAGGACTGCCATGTGGTCAAATCAGATTGGGCGAAAAAAAGCTTACTACGTCAAAGAGTTTAACCCGACAAAGGATCATGGTGAAAAAACATATTTAGGGGCTGCTATTAAAGGGAAAGCGAGGGTGTTAGTTGCACAGCTGAGGACGGGATCACATCATCTTAGATGTGAGACCGGTAGATGGAAGTCTCCTAAGGAAACATGGGAAGAAAGAACCTGCATTTTCTGCAATAAGGGGGTGGTTGAGACGGAACGACACTTCTTGATGGAATGCACAGCTTATGAAGACATCCGTAAACAGTATGCAAATAGTTTGTGTATGGATGATATGCAGCAGTTATTTGAGGAGGATAGGATCAACCAGACGACTAGCCTTCTGGTCAAAATCAATAGTAGGAGATCTGATTTAGAAAAGAGCATGAAAGAAAATTAAGTTGTGTCTTGGTCCCATAGACTGTTTAGTCTTGTGGACGTCATTAAAATCTTTCATTTTGTCACGACCCAATTCTGCGTAAATTAAAAACTTTCCAATTCTCACTTAAAACATGTAAAAGTAACATATAACAAAGATAATACAATAAAATTTCTTCCTTTCTTTATTGATAAACACGTACAAGTTACAATATGTTTCCTCATGAATTTCATTTTCATTGCAAATACAAATCAGAGTTAAAAAGTAATACAGTTACATACATAGCTCGTAAGCTTTTGCACAAATAGAAGTAAGAAGGTCCAGGAGTCCTGTTGATGTGTTTTTCGTGACCGCACCAACGCAGAATAAAGTTGCCAACAGCTTCCCTATTCTCTCTTGATCAAAGTATTCCGCACGCTAAGATTGCGAGAAACTTCATGCGTTCAACTCCAAGGTTCTTTTCTTTACGTAATAGGCCCGGGCTTTCTATTGGCGTGATTTGCTGGTATTTCATAGACTTACTTTAATTCGGCCCGGCAAAGGAGAAAAGGAATTCAAATGCTCAAGGATTTGTCTATGAAGCGCCGGTTTCCTATCTCCTGTAACTCCGTAGTGCGTCAATCTGAAATGGTGTAAGGTTTAGAGAGTCTGGGAATCTATAATGTGTGATATGGAGCTCAACTTCAGCAACTTCAACCAAACTTTGCTCGCGACGTGATGCCTTCCATGGAGTCGGTGCAATCTTCAGAGGAGTAGTTCAAGGTGTTCAGATCACAACTTAGCATGAAAATACCATCACAACGACGCATATAGACATACAAATCATGACCACACAAGGCGCATTCACCATCAGCAAATACAGTAGTGGTATGGATAGACGAAGTTGCTTAGATCAAACACCACATTCCACGGCTAACATCTACTTGCATGGAATGAAAATTATACTACTTTGAACTATTTTATGCTACCATTTGAATCGGAAGGACGAAGAAACCTTGCTAGCTACTCACAACAAAGACGAAATTCACCATCAATGAAAAACTCTTTTATTGAGAGAGTGTTCACAACAATTTCTTACAAAGTTTTCAAAGGGAAAACTTTCCCTCTTCTTCAAACTACGCTATCAATCTATACTAAGCTACTTCTAACTTGTCTCTCTATTCTAACTTCTACTCTAATTCTACTGTCTACTGTCTACTCAGTTACAAATGAGGGGGACTCCCCCTTTTATAGCTAGCCAAGTCCCAAAAGACGGCTAGGGTTACAATTAATAGAGTGGCCAGAATCGTGCCACCTCAGCCCTAAACAAGAGTTGCCCTAAAAACCGCCACAAAGGAGAGTGGGGTAATAAATGCGCCATAATGTCCACCATCATCCTTCTAGAAGATTCCGTTTGTAGACGCGTTCACACTGTTCTTGGTCTTCTTCTCGACTTTTCTTCTTTAAATTCTTTGTCACTTGAGCCTTGAAAATGTTTCTTCAACACTTAGCCATTTTCTTGCAACTTTCTTCCTTCATGTGAAACCCATAACTTTATCTTCCTCCGAAGGTTGTGATATCATCGTGCTTCACCACTTCTAGACATCGTGCTCTGGCCTCGACATTCCTCCTGCAAAACAAGCGAGGAGAAAAGCATTAGAACACTTCATAATGTAAACTTAACTCACTTACCAGGATTTTCATGCGTTCATCGCCTTCACATTCAAATTCTTCATGCCTTAGCCAGATTTTCAACCCATCTTCATCAAGGGCGTATCATCCTTTTGGCAATATCAACTTCAACTGCATCTTCAAGAAATTCATTTCACCTGCTGGAGCTCTGGCAACTTTGATTTTATCCATCTCTGGCTCAAGAAAACTATTCTCACGATGGATTTAAGCAAATTCACCTAGGCAGTTCTTTTCAAATTCGTCGTCTAGAGGATTTCACCTTGAAAACACATTTTTTTCATTTTTGCCTTAGAAAATTTTCAAATTTCCCTTAGGAAATTCATCAACCTGGTGCCCGTTTAAAATCTTCATCCCAGAATCCTCGACAAGTTGTGGAAGACCTCAAAATCCATTCCTCAACAGAAATCATCAATACCCAGAAGAAAATTTCCATCAGAACGCGTCGAATTCATGGGTGCACGACGAACGGGTTCATTTGATTTTCTTGAATTTTGAACCTTAGAAAATTATTTCCCTGTGAAATTTAAATTCGTTCTTCGCATCTGTGAAGATTTCTTGTTGTTCTGACTTGAGAAATTTTTTATCAACCCATGCAGCTGGCATTCACCGACTTCATCCCCGACAATTCATCTGTACTTCAAGAAAAATTCCACCACCTCTCCAGACTTAAGCATTTTTCTAAGGGAGAAAATATTTGCGCCTTAGAAAATTTTTGAAAAAAAAGTTTTCCCTTAGAAAATTTTATTTGACTTGGAAAATCTTTCTTCCTGTGGCGAGGAAATTTATTTCAAACAATTCACTTGGAGCACACCACACTTAACATATTTTATTTTTTCACTTGGCAATTTCCAACGCCTAGCACATTGTTTTCACTCACCACTTTAGGCGCATCTAGCACATGGAGGAAGACTTTCACCACGCCCATATTTTACCACCCTCACCAACTACCTTGGGCGCATTTCCTACCTTGAGGAGGATATTCTTATTTCAACGCCATAGCAATATTCACCTTGGGCGCATTTTGGGGTGAGAGGAGGATAAAGCCTCTTGACTTGTTTGACTTTCTTGGTTTTGGGCGCATTTTACATGTCTAGGAGGATGAAAATCTGCAACGCCACCTCTTTTGGAATACTCCCCCTTTGTTTTTGTCTTTATTTGCCCTTATTTGGGCGCATTTCATGCATGAAGGAGGATTAACTCTTCAAGTTCAACGCCTTAGTATATTTTAATCTCCCGCTTGTTTACCATTTTTCACTCCATATTCTTCATATGGCGCATATCTCATAGGCAAGTGGATAAACTTTATTCCAACGCCCCCTTTGACTTTCTCTTCCTCTTGGCGCATTTGAGGGGGTGAGAGGGATGGGCGCATTTGAGATGTAGTGGAGGATAACACATTTCCAACGGCCAGCCTTGACTTGTTGACTTCTAAACATGGGCGCATATATCATGGTGAGGTGGATGAGATTCTAACGCCCTTGACTTCTTCTTTAAATCTTTGACCCTCTCCTTGCATGGGCGCAAATGACACATAGAGGAGGATATTTGTACTTAGAAATTTTCTTTGAAGTCATCCACCTTGGGGCGCATTTAGCTATGTGTGGTGCATAAACTCTTTGACTCCTTTGACTTGCTTGTTGGGCGCATTTGCTACTTGATGAAGGATGGGCGCAAATGGAGGGTGGTGGAGGATATCTCCATGCCTTAGAAATTTTTTTTCCTCATAAACCTCTTAGAGTGGGCGCATTTAGGCTAGGGAGCAAGATGAACATCGTTGACTTTGCTTTGACTTTCCTCTCCTTGAGCGCATTTTGCCCCCTGAGAGGGATGAACTTCATACTTAGCATTTTTCTTGAGCTTCCTCACTCACCTGGGGCGCATTTTGCCATGTCTACTGGATGAAGCTCCAGACTTAGAACTTTTTCCTTCGTTTTGCCAGTATTTCATGCCCTGCTATTTATAGTAAGTCTTCTCAATTTTGCACCTCTGAAGCTCGGAATGGCCTGAAACTTTGCCCACTGCATCCTTATAACTTCATCAACCTGTCGACACTGCCATTTTTAATCACCCTGCTATTTTTAGCACGTTTCTGAAGGTGGTTTACTATAAATAGTAATTGCTTGCTTCTGATAGTTCCAATGCTCCGATTGACTTGAAATTTGAATGAGGTGCTCCTCACCACGTGACCTTACTGTCGACATTGATGCATGCAGCTGATTTACTATTTTTAGCCAGTTTCTAAATTGACTTACTATAAATAGTAAGTGCTCCGTTTGACCTGAAATTTCACCAGCAGATAGCCTGAAGGATGCTGATCGCGATGGTTTAATCGGTTTTGAAGATTCTGACTTTTACGCCTATTTTTAGGCTCTGAAGCTGGAAACCCTAATTCGCCTTGCATGTATATCAAATGAACTCTGTTTCTCTTCGTTTACGTACTGCGATCGATTTGATTTTTTGAACTGTTGGGAAAATTAGACACACCTGCTAAAAATAGCAAGTTCCTTACTGAGTGAGAATCTTCATTTGCATGTCACACCATCGCGAAGCTCTCGAAAAACCCATCAGGAATCATCCGACATGCAAAAGAAACCCTGACATGCAAACCCTAAAAATAGCCTCGGAAGGCTGAATTCTGAAAGTGATCGTCTTGTCTTGCATGTTATATCATCGCGAAGGTCTCGAAAAACCCAGAAGGAATATCGGACATGCAAAGAAAAACTCGCATCTGAACCCTGAAATTCGTAGGAAGTCGGATGCTAAAAATAGTAAGTTGTCATTTTACAAATTTTGCATACGAGCAGCCTGATGCGCTCTGAATGGTGGATTGTTGAAAATTCAAAAATGCTGACAATTGCCCTAAATTTCACACTTACTAAAAATAGTAAGTACCTTGGAATCGATGAAAATTTGCTGGAAGCCTGCTGGAAGCATGCTGACAACAACGTTAAGCTCAATTTTCAATTTATTCACTTCGTTCGACCTCGGACTGGCAAGGAAGCTCAAAACCCTAGTTTCCAGACTTGGTCAAAATTCAAGTTTAAGCTCAAAGGCGGGGAAATCCCAGAAAGACAGACAGAACGAGAGAGAGACAACAGCAAAAACAAACCAACATCAAACCAAAAGCAAAGCCAAAATTAGGGGTCCCCATTTGCAATGGGGTGATGTGTGAAAAACGTCACAACAAGTCCGTCCTTTCAAATCTTGGTACATTGGCCGATTGCTGTGGAGGAGAAACATCACTCGGGCGCTTTTCCGCCAACCACGGACTTATAATGCGGTCCCCCGCACGATCATTTTGCAATGAACGGCCCTCCCTTCGAAGAAGAGATTGGTAGGGTATCCTTTAACGATTACCAACTGAGCATAGTGCCGTGTCCTACTCAACTAGAACCTTGCTATTTCACAATCTCGATCTAGTACTCGGATCACAATGAACTGACAGTGTAGTCTCAACTATCTCACATCTAGGTGGATGTCGTACCTTTCACTACTTTGGCCAAAGTATTCTCATTCAGTACTTCGAATGAAGGTCATCTATCATAAACACTACTCAGGGCCGATTTGACTTAAGGCTTCCTTACTCTACGCATAGGTTTGTCTTTCAATGGGTGAATCCGTCATCCCAGACATCCTACAATCATACTAACCTACTAGAAATGAAAACAGTATTCAAGTGTCTTGTATCAATTCTCCTAACTAGGAATTCTTTATCCTAGGAGTACTTAACTTGTCTTAGTTATCCTAATAACTTAAGCTAAAAGACTTCACTTGATTCTGCCATCATCTCGATCCTAGTAGATAAATAATACGTCTACGTATTCTCCATATATAGAGATCATAAACAACATGCAATAACCAATCAAAATGCAAATAAATCCTTCCCCTTTATCTTTTCCATTATTTCGTTATAATGCAAGAAAAATAATCTAATCCCTTAAGCTTTTTACTCATAGATTCCCTTTTTCACAATTCCCCTAATCATTGAATCCTTTACACATTTTCTCCTTTAATGCATTGCTTTATTCATCGAATTGGTTCTTTCCTATTAAAGCTAATTGAAAGCAACGATCACAAGACGCAAAATAAACAACACTTTAACAAAGGTTATATAATAGGAAGATTCATGCCTGATTTTAAAGCTTCTCCTCCCAGACTTGCTCTTTTAAATTCTTCTTCAAATAAGCTTCCAGAGTTTCAGCTAAATATGGCTTCTTTAAATGAAAGTATGTCACTCTATAGTGAGCTCCTATATCTCTTCTCACAGACGTGTTTTCACCACTCAATTCTTTCTCAGCAATACAAATTCCTCACTTTAAACTCAAAATGACTTAATTCACTGTGACTGGTAAATGCTGGAATAATTTACTGTGCTTATCAAACTCAGCAATACAGGAAAACTCAGGTAGTATAATAAAATGGATATGGAATGAAAATAGTAAACTCAGATTGCTCTCCAAGGCGTGTTCACAATGAATGGAAGGGCATCATTATATAGGGCCTGAATTGCAACTGTTTTCCCTTTTAGAAGGCATGCAGATTGACAACAAGTGCCCAGAATTTGTTAAAAAGACATTTGGTGGATTCATAAACCCTAAGTCATCAAATTGAAGGTGATTCGTCCTCCTTAGAGTCAGCAAGAGAAGAATTTTTCAAATTTTATCTTAAAAAACGTCACACGTTTTCTTTTGGCCAGTCGTATTTAAATGAATGACTTATACATGTTAGATCAAGGTTTAAAAGCTTCCACGTTCGCCATTTTTGATGCCCTAGGAATAGTGTCGGCCATTATTCACTGACCTATTCTCTGGCTGTGCGTTTCAAACGCGTTTTTTTTTCCTGCGCGTGGCTTTTCACGCGATTTTCATGCTTAAAACGTATCTTTCCTCTTTTTAAATATTTCAGATGTTCATTATAAACATTTCAACTTTCTCTTTGATTTGATTAATTCAAACAAAAGACCCGATTTCCATAATGAGATTAAAATCGAAATATTTCATTATGGCTAAAGGATTTAAATCCTTTGAGTTCAATTTTTATTCTATTGAATATTCTTCTATGTCAATTTAATTTATACATTTCACATTTTAACCTTAATCATTTATATATTTAATCATATATGTATTTTAATTAAGCGTAATATTTCTAAATATATAAATATATATATTTTCCGACATTATATTGTGAAATATATATAGATATATTTATATATAAGTAAATATTACCTTAATATTAATACATATATTTAAATATATAAACATATAATACATTTACATTTATGTATTTATGTATATATATCCATACATATAATCACATTGTTAATATATACATTAATACATAAATATTTATGTAATTTTGCTAGGCAATATTATAAAATATTATTTTCACTACAGATATCAAACGGAATGTGTACATATATATATACCTGTGTTTACGTATGTATGCATACATACATGTCAACACATGTGTACGAGCATATCCGTCTGCTTAACATACACATGTATTGATATGTCTGTACATATAAATACGTGTTCACAATATATAGATGTGCATGCGTTCACATTCAATCATTAACACAACATTCACACCATTCATACTTGGGTCATGGTATAGCAAGTCTGACATTTAAACAATCACATCTCCTAAACATAAAGAAGTGAATACAAAATCCTTATGTCAATACACAAGCCTATGGATGACTTACCGTTACCTCGACAAACAGACTTGGCTTACTCATTCTATAGTATGTGTGTGTATGCTCAATTTGGTAATCGTTACTGTTTACCCGACCAAGTTCCTCCCCGATTGATGTCTCTCCTTTGTCCGGAGGTACAGTCTTCATACCTGCACATCATGACATGACATCGGCAGTCATATGCTCATAACAAGGTAAAAACATCTCATAAGTTAGAATAACATTATTCCATAATTGTTTGCAACATTTAATCAAGACTAATCATTTAGAAGTAACAATCAAATGAAATCATCATTTAAGCAGAACTCATTCATTTATTAACGAGATCAACCATGTTTTATTCATCATCAAGATTCAAACATTACAATCAATTGCCCTATACAATAGTAGCTATAATATCGGGATGTAACACATTTCATTTCATCAAAAATGCTTCAAAACCCCTATAAAATAGGAAACCCTAATTTTACCTCTGATGAACCTACGGGCTTCCAGAAATAGGCTATCAGTCACCGAGGAGCATATGACTAAAATGGGGACATTACACAGACCTAAGAAGCTTGAGAAAGCTCTCCAAAAGTTAAAGTGAAAACAATAATCCAAGAATGCACAAATGAGCTCTAAAAATCCCTTTTATACTTTTTCAATAACTCTCCAGAAGCTTCCTTTTTTAAGATGCACTTTTTAATTAAAACAACTTTTTACTCCGAAAATGACCTTGTCATTAAAATAATCATATTTTGACACGCAAGGTCCCTGTTTAATGCATCCATGAGTTAAGGCATTTCATCCTAGTTCCGATGAGCTATGATACTAAGGGCCTTTTTAAATATTTTAATTAATTTTAAGCAACCTTAGTAATTTAATTAAGATATACCCATTAATATACTCATTTTTGCAGAGCTGTCGGAATGCATCGGAATTGGAAACTAATTGCACTAGAGTGATCCCAATGAAGAATAAAGATGATCAAAGCTGATTAGCCAACTTTCTATAAATAGAAACTCTCTCCTGTTGTGACCTTTTCACACATCGCCCCATTGCAAATGGGGACCCCCTAATTTTTGCTTCATTTCGGACTTTTGGCTTGATTTTAGTTAGTTTTCCTGTTGTCTCTCTCTTGTTCTGTCTGTCTTTCCGGGGATGTGCCCGTCTGATGTGAAATTTTGGCTAAGTCTGAGAATTAGGGTTTTGAGTCTTTCGACCAGTTTGAAGTCAAATGGAGTGAATGAATTGAAATCTGAGGTTGGCAATGTATTCAGCATGCTTCCAGCAGGTTCCTGGCAAAATTTCAGTGAATTCTGATGACTTACTATTTTTAGTAAGTACCTAATTTGGGACATTTTTCTCAGCACTTCTAAAATTCTGATCATTATATTGCATCCAGGACATGTTAAGCTGCTTGTCTGCAAATTTTGAGCCAGATCTGACAACTTTCTATTTTTAGCAAGTTCGCCTTCAGGGGCAGATTTTAGGGTTTGCATGCAAAGTTTTTCAATGCATGTCTGGAGAATATTTTTGGGTTTTTCGAGACCTACGCGATGATATAACATGCAAGATGAGATGATGACTTTCAACACTCAGCCTTCAGAGGCTATCTTTAGGGTTTGCATGTTGGAATTTTCTACGCATGTCTGAACATTCTTTGTGGGTTTTTCGAAAGCTTCACAGTGGTGTAACATGCAAACCAGGATCAGGACCTTTTTCAGGAGCCGTCTTCAAAGGCTATTTTTAGGGTTTGCATGCAGGACTTTTCAGCGCATGTCAGGTTATTCCTTATGGGTTTTTCAAGAGCTACACAGTGATATGACATGCAAACAAAGTTGGTCACTTTTTCGGGAACTTACTATTTTTAGCAAATCCACTCTTGCAGCCCTCCCTAGCACTTCAGTATCACAAACTGACCGGCATGCAACAGGAACGGGGTCAAATGGAGACCATTTGAGCAACATGCAAGTCAGATTAAGGTTTCCAGCTTCAAGACCCAAAATGAGGGGTCAAATGCCAGAATTTTCAAAAACCGGTGTATCCCACTGCAATCAGTATTTTTCGAGCTATTTATTGGTAAAATTTGAGGGCAATTAGAGCACTTACTATTTATAGTAAGTCACTCCTGAAATAGGCTATAAATAGTAAGTCAGCAGCAGGTGCCAGTGTGAACAAGTAGGTCATCCCATGAGGGTCAAGTCATTCAAATTTCAAGCTGAACGGAGTTGTGGAAGTCTCAAAATTAGGCAATTGCTATAAATAGTAAAACACCTCCAGAAACATGCTATAAATAGCAAGTCAGCTCGAGATGACAGTGTGAATAAATCAACTTGATCATGAGGACCCCATGGAGCGAATTTCAGATCAAATAGAGTTGTAGAGGTTCGAAAATCAAACACTTACTATTTTTAGCAGGCCATGCAGAAGAGTTAGGGTTTCCTAAAAAGTAGGGTGAAACACGACAGTCACACAGAAGCAACATCCAATCACGATCAACATCCTTCAGGCAGTTTACACGCAAAGTTTGAGCTCATTCTGAACAGTTACTATTTTTAGCAGGTTACTAAAAATAGCAGAGGCATGCAAGCATCAGGTGCCAACAGCTCAGTCACATCACGAGGTTCGAGGCAAAGCAAAAATCCAACCTTCCAGAGCTTGAGATCAGCTTGAATTGCAAAATTTGAGAAATTTTCTAAAAATAGCAGGTTAGGGCAAGCTGAGGGCATCATGAACAATTCGCCCTAAGTCAAACAAAAAGCTGGAAAATTCATCCAAGTCTGATAAACTGAAAGCTTGACACCTTCAAATCCGCCCTAGAAGCTTGAAGAGCCACAAAAATTTCACTAAGTCTGGGAAATTTGAAGCTCAAGGTCCCAAATGCACCTAAACTTGGAGAGGCTGAGTTGGGAATTTTTCCAAGTCCTCAAAAATGAAAGTAGCCACCCTCATATGCGCCCAACTGGAGACAAGCCATGAAAATTTTCTAAGTCTGTGAAAATGAAAGCTTGAGGGAGAAAATGCGCCCAAACTTGAAAGAGCAGGCTTTGAAAACTTGCTAAGGCATTGGAATTTGAAGTAGCTACCTCCAAATGCGCCCTTGAGAATGATGGGTTGAGTAAATTTGACTAAGTATAGAAAACTTGAAGTAGGCCATGGTAAATGTGCCCACGATTAAGTGGAACTTGAAAATTCTTCTAAGGCAATGAAACTAGAAGCTTGCCTAGGTAAATGTGCCCAAACTTGAAAGAGGACTTAAAATTTTCTAAGGCAAGTGAAATTGAAAGCTTCAGGGGTCAAATGCGCCCAAGTTGGAGGTTGAAGTCAGAAAATTTTCTAAGGCATAGAAATTAGAAGTAGCATATGTCAAGTGCGCCCTTGCAAGTTGAGGAAGCAAGAAAATATTCTAAGTATTTGAAATTGGAAGTAGACCCTTTCACATGTGCCTGAGATAGGAGGGATGCTTGGAGAGTTTCCTGGGTAATGAATTGAAGGTTGAACCCTGAAAATATGCCCAGGTAGGAGGAATAAGAATAAACTTTGGTGAGAAATATTTTTTCTAAGGTTTAAAAATTAAAAGTACCCCTTCGTTTGTAGACACATGAATTTGATGTCTTCTGGGAAGAATTTCCTTCTGGGTACTGGATATCTTCAACAAGGATATGATTTTGAAATTCTTCACGCCTTGTCGGAGACTTTAAGATGTAGATTTTACTCAGACGCTTGCTTGATGAAATATTCTAGAGGAAATGAATTATTTTTAAGGCAGATGGGTTGGAAATTTGGCTAAGGAAAAAAGGGGGATATCATGCTGGGTTGAAAATTTTCTAAGATAGAGAGGAATCAAACAACACCCTCTTAATGCGCTGTCAAGTTGGATAAAGTTTCTAAGGCACAACTTCAAGGTACACAGGAAGCAAAGTACAAGATGGGTTGGAAATTTGGCTAAGGCATGAAGAATTTGAGGATGAAGTTTGCTAGAGAAAAAGTGATAAACCCCATCAGATCCAAAGATCACTCAAACCTTGGGAGTCAAAGCATGAAAATTAGGTGAGTGAAGTGAATTTATATTATGAAGTGTTCTGATGCTCTTCTCCTTGCTTGTTTTGCAGGGTGAACATCGAGGACAAGGCATGATGACTTAGGAAGATGGAGCAAGTACTCCAAGACTACATTTCAACCTCAAAAGAAGAAAAGTTTCAAGAAATGGCTAAGTGTTGTCCTAGTATGCACCTAGCTCAGGAAGGCGAGTGGCAAAGGGAGAACGGGTCGAGTCCAAGATTGGAGAATCCTTCAAGATGAGGATGAAGAAATGATGAAGACCTAGGCGTTAAAGAGTAATCCTCAGGAACTAAAACGCCCTCAAGGCTAAGGATGAGGAGTGAACAAAAGGCTTCAATGTTAAAGAATGACAGCGGAATGGGCTAAAGAGCAAAGCAGAGAAATTCCCCTTAAAAGTGTAAAGTCCTTCGATGACCCCAAAAGAGATTCTCCAACGTGCTTCGTACAACTCAAGATGCAGTGACAGGAAGGACGAAAGTCACCATCAAACAAGTTAAAAAGTTACATCCTTGAAGTTTCAGATCGAGAACGTCCCTGCCATACCCCAGTCCAAGAAGTTGAAGTAGTGTTGATCAGACTCATCGAATTTGCAGTCGAGAAGAAGAACAAGAACAATGCGAACGCATTTCCAAATAGGAATCTTCTAGAAGATGGTGGACATTAATTACTCATTTATTACCCCACTCTTCTTGGTGGCGGTTTTTAGGGTTAGGGCTTATGTGGCTCGATCTGAACCGTCCATTGGACTTGGCCAGCTATATAAAGGGGCATCCCCCCTCATTTGTAATTGATTAGATCCAGTGTTCCACGGGGTTTTGGGGACGGGGACGGGGGGACGCGTTTCGGGGACATGGGGACAGGGGGTCTAAGTTTGGGGGCGGCGCGGGGATGGCAGCGGGGGGGCAGCAAGGTGCTGAAATACATATAGTACTTGAAAAAATAGTTATAAAAATATGTATAAATATAAGAATTATAGATCTTGGAGACAACTAGGAGTCTCCTAGACGTCTTGAGGACACCCCAACATCCTCGAAGTCCTAGTGACGTCTTGGAGATAGCGACACTGGTGGTGGGATGCTGGCGCTGGTGGTGGGCTGGTAGGGGGATGTCCCCCCCAAGTCCCCAAGTCTCCGAGACGTTCCCCTCTAGGAAACATGGGTTTTTTTGGGGGGGACGCGTCCCCGTGGAACACTGATTAGATCAGAGATTAGAATAGAGAGACAGCTAGGTGATAGCTTAGAAATAGCTTAGCGTAGATCGATAGTGTAGTTTGAAGAAGAAGGAAAGTTTTTCCTTTGAAAATTTTGTAAGAAATTGTTGTGAACACTCTCTCAATAAAAAGAGTTTTCATTGATGATGATCTCGTCTTTTGTTGTGAGTAGCTAGCAAGGTTTCTTCGTCCTTCTATTTCAAGTAGGATTTTAGAGTAAAGTAAATAGATTTTGTTTCATGCAAGTAGTAGATAGTAATTGTGGAATGTGGTCTTCAGTTTGAGCAAACTTCATCTATCCATACCACTAGTGGGCTCGCTGATGGTGAGTTTGCCTTGCGTGGTCAACTGGAACATTGCGGACTTAACTTCATTTGTGATTTACATGTTGGTATGTGAAATATGCTAACAAATTTTTTCATTGAATTGCACAACACAAACCAACACTTGGCCAACTTGATTAGCGTTAGCTCCAAATTCAAAATCTATCAAAGCAACTCTAACCAAGAATGCGCCCTAAAACCACTTACGGAAGAGGGGCGGGCATATGGTCAGAGGATCCCTAGGATTCAACTTGATACAGAAATTGAATACAACTGAACTGAAAACAAAACTCAATGTCAAGAATGTGCACACAAGATCCCAGTGAGGGCGAGGTGCTAACATATGACTGAGTAATTATTACCAATAGGAAGTAAACTCAGGCGGATAACCAACCATGAAGATTCAACTATCTAATTCATCCGCTGTGGTAAGCATCCACTTAAGAGTGGGGATTCACCACTTGAAAGTGGGTACAAGAGAGATACAAATTCAATTATCCACACTGGCGGTAAACCATCCAGGGGTACTTAATGTGAGAAATGAGAAATAAATTGCAGCAAATAGGGACTGGAATAGTACTACTGTTTATAGTCTTACAAATAAGAAAGAGAGCTACAAATTACATGTAAATTACAATAGCTTCAAAGCACATGAGTATTGGATGATCCCATACAAATAATTATCTCTCTAATTGCTGATAATGAATCAAAAATCTGAACTTCTAAAGTCTGATAAGAAAAATCAGCAAACTGGAATGAAGAACCAGCAACTGTGAACCCACTAAAATATTCATAACTCATTCAAAATACCTAGGAATCAAGTGATGTCTTTTGCAGAGGCCTTCTAGGAGGTAGGCGCCCATATTCTGATCACCAAATAGCATCAAAACTCCATATATAATTCTTGCACAAATTCCAAAGCACTCTAGAAAGGTACGACCCTCCTTGAAGGGGCGATTTTCTTTTAAAAATCAGATTCTCCAAAATAAAATCTCAAAATGGGCATGAAGGGTCACCCAAAGTTAGCAATTTCATTGATTAAATACCTAGAATCAAATTCAATTTGAATTTAAAGCTATGAATCAAAATCACCTTCAGCTGTAGATGAACCAGCAAAACCAAAATTGACAAAAACTCCAGAATTCTTCAACATATGAGCTCAATCTGCTAGTCTGATATTGAGAAGCAGCAAAATAGCCAACTAGGTGTTATCTTTCAAACACGAAATTGGACAAGAGGCTAGGAGGTAAGCTTTCCTCGAAGCAATAATTCAGTTGTCATTTCGATAGCATAATAGTAGCAAAGTTTCATGGATACCAAATGCTGGAGCAAGCTTCACTTTTATAGAAAAGAATAAAACTCATCAACTTCCTTTCAAGGCACGCCAAAAGCCACAGGAGAAACTTTTCAAATTTCCAAAATTCACAATTCCTCAAAAAGGCGTCCCACTTCAAGGCACATAAAAACTTTATTAAAAAATAAAAATATTAGAACACCTTAATGAAGGCGTCCCACTTCAAGCCCCTCTTTTAAACACAACTTCAAGTTATTCCACTAGGCTAAGGGGGTCAATTGCAAATTATAACATTAATGCCTTGAAATTAAAAACATGCCACAAATATTGCATATTGAAGTTTGCAACAAAAATACCAACTGCTCCAACAAGAAAAGAACACACTGAAGCATTGCCAACAGGACCACTTCTAAAAATAGTGTTTATTATAAACACCCAGAAAAATGCCTCAAACTTCCAAGGAAGAAAACCCTAATTTTACCTCAACGAGCCTACAGGCCTCCGGAATAGGCTGAGAGTAACTGAGCTGATCACTGGTGAGAAGGGGACATTATAGTCCGCCCTCCTCGAGATTGCTTGTCCTCAAGCAACTGTAAAGATGGATGCAACAAAATATGTTCTCCTTCCCATGTGGCATCTTCAATAGGCAAGTTCCTCCATCTAACCAAGTACTCCTTAATTGTTCTTCTTCTCAAAGAATGCTCTCTAGTGTCAAGAATCTCTTCTGGAATCAACACTAACTGACTTTCCTCATCCAATGGAGGTAATTCTGAAGTAGCCACAACATTGTGCCCAAGTGCCTTCTTGAGGCGTGACACATGAAAGATGTTATGCACCCTACTTTCAGCTGGAAGCTGCAACTCATATGCAACTTCACCAATCCTTTTGGTGACTTTGAAGGGACCATAATAACGTGGTTTTAACTTTTCTGCACCACTCTTCTTAAGGGTAGATTGTCGATAGGGCTGAAGTCTCAAGTAGACCATGTCTCCTACTTCAAAAGATATCTCAACACGCTGCTGATGAATGTATAACTTCTGCTAATTTTGAGCTTGTTGCAGATTTTCCTTGAGATATTTCAAGATATCTTGGTTCTGCTGAAGCATATCCTTTGCCTGTGGAGCTCTACTATCACCAAACACCAAATTTACAAAGTTAGGAGCATCATAACCATAAAGAGCCATAAAAGGAGACATCTTAATTGACATATTATAGAAAGAGTTGTAACAATACTCTCCCAAATGAAGCCACTTAATCCAAGCTCTTTGCTGCCCTGAAACATAATTTCAAAGGTAGCCTTCTAGCCACTTGTTGACAATCTTGGATTGCCCATCTGTTTGTGGATGATAACTAGTGCTTGGAGTAAGCACTGTACCACTCAGCCTGAAGATCTCTTGCCAAAAAGCATTTAGGAACTTGCTGTCCCTATCACTGACAATGGTTTTAGGCAAACCATGCAACCGGAAAACTTCTCTAAAGAATAACTCAGCCACTTGAGTTGTTGTAAATGAAGTTGTGATAGCATAAAAATGTGAAAACTTAGTCAATCTATCTACCACCACAAAAATACAATTACTTCCTTGTACCTTAGGCAACCCAGTGATGAAATCCATTGCGATGCTCTCCCTTTTTTGATTTGGAATTGGCAAGGGCTGCAACAAACCAGCTGGAAAAGAATGTTCATTCTTATTCTTTTGGAAAATAGAACACTCTCTTATGTAATTCATGATCTCTTCCTTCATCCCTTTCCAAGCAAACCTTTCTGTAATCTGCTTGTAAGTCTTGAATATGCGTTGATGACCAACAAGGGAGACATCATGAAAAGACTGTAGAATCTTCTTTTTAAGCTTAGATTCATGCATTAAAAAGATTCTACCTTTATAAAAAATTAACCCATCAACCAACTTATACCTTTCATCAACCAAATGACCTTCAAGCAAGCTGGTTGCAAACTGTTTTTTAGCATAATCAGCAGCAATTAACTCCTTCCAATCTGCTGATAACTCACAAAGTGACTGCAAATGAGGCCTTCTTGAAAGGGCATCAACCACTATGTTATTTTTCCCTTTGACATATTCAATGTCAAAGTCATATGCTTGGAGCTTACTTACCCATTTCTGTTGTCTTCCATTTAAATCTTTTTGGTGCATAAAGTGTTTAAGACTGTTATGATTGGTTTTAACAACAAATTTACTCCCCACCAAATATTGACGAAACTTAGATAATGCATGCATAATAGCAAGCATTTCTTTGTCATATATTGATTAAGATTTTTCTGCTCCTCTCAACTTTCTGCTCTCAAAGACAATGGGGTGCTTGTCTTGCATGAGAACAGCTCCAACTCCCTCACCTGAAGCATCACATTGCAATTCAAAGGGCTTTGTGAAATGTGGTAGGGCCAACACTGGACATGAGCTCATTATGTGCTTGAACTTGTCGAAGACTCCTTGTGCCTTATCTGTCCATAGGAATGCTCCTTTTTTTGTAAGATCTGTAAGGGGGGCTGCCATGTGAGAATATCCGTTAACAAATCTTCTGTAGAATCCACACAAACCCAAAAATCCTCTCAAGTGAGAAATATTCTTTGGAGGTGGCCAATCAAGGATGGCTTTAATCTTCTCTGGATCAACTTTGACACCCTTGGCACTAATGATGTGGCCGAAATACAACAACTCCGTCATTCCGAACTCACACTTTGATTCCTTGGCAAACAAACATTCCGCCTCCAAAATGCTAAGCACTTCTTCTAAGTGCTTGAGGTGCTCTTCCCAAGACTTACTGAAGATGAGAATATCGTCGAAGAAGATGAGCACGATCTTCCTCAACTGCTGTCTAAAAATCTTGTTCATACAAGATTGGAATGTAGCTAGACCATTTGTCAAACCAAAAGGCATGACAAGAAATTCAAAATGCCCAAAATGGCATCTAAAAGTTGTCTTCTCTATATCCGCCTCCTTCATTCTGATTTGATGATAGCCCGAACGAAGATCAATCTTTGTAATGTCCCCTTCCTAGGTAGTACAGTTATTTTCGAGGTTAGCCTATTATTCTGATCCTCTTAGGCTGGCAGAAGTGTTTAGAGGATCACTTGAGGTAGTTATCCAGTGTTGGGGAACATCGCTCCAGCATTTGTTTTAGGTTTGGGCCTTTGCGGACACTCACAGAGTGATTTAAAGGTACTTACTATTTATAGTAAGTCAGGCAGGCAGGAGTTGCTATTTTTGGCAGGGCACCTGATTCAGTTGGTCAGCTCAGCTTCGACCCGGTTTGATGATCTGATGAGCAAACAGTAATTATTAAGGCATTTGATCATTATTAAAAGTTTATTAATTTGACTTTATAATATAAAGTCACTTTAATGAAAATAATTAAATTTAATAATTCAATGGAAAATTATAAAGTATCATTAATACTTTATAATAAGGGATAAATTAATATTAAATGAGTATTTTAATGCTCATTTAAGAAAATGGATGCCATTATGTAATTAATATGCCTAAGTCATTAAATGGCGATTTAATGACATTTTAATTGCTCATTTAATAGCTTTTTTGTGAAGGGTTGACTTTTTGAGAGAGGTTATATATTTCCTCAAGGCAAATTGAACTCATCATGTTGATTATTCAAATTTGTTATTATTTCTCTCTGAGGGCACTGGGGTTTGAGAAACAAGGGTTTTTGCAAATCATCGGGTTTTGAAGAACGTTCCCTCTTTAGAATCAGGCATACTGAGACTGTGTAATACCAGTTGAAGATTGTCAACAGGGTGACTTCATTCAGAGGTTGCATTTGTGCTTACTGTGATAGATTCAAAATAAGTTGAGAAGAGATTATTCACTAGATGTCAGGGGTGACTTGACTGGAGATCATTTACAGTTGTTAAGTCTTTATATTCACTAGCCGTACTCTCTTTATTGCTGCTAGAGGCCGTACTTTGTTGTAGCAAGGACGTACTTCTTCCCCAGCTGAATACGCCTAAGATACTTGCCTTCTGGTTCCTTCATATTGGGCGCCTAAGGGTTTTGGAGGTTCTGCACATATTTCGAGGTTGGATATCTGTAGTTCAGAGGTTGGTCATACGTGTACCTCTTCATTATGGCGGTTGCAATAACCAGGTTTTCCTGAATAAATGTTATTGTTGTTTTCATTGCATGTTCGCATTTTGTCATTGTATGTGTCCAGAAAGTCAATAAAGAATATTCGCCATACTCTAGAAAGCTATTTGTTGCATCATTATTATTTATGTATTTTTTATGAATTTAATTGTAGTTATTTCCAAAATCGCATTCTTTCAATATACTGCAAAAACCTTGAAAAAAATCAAAAATTACAAACAAAACAAAAAAACGCCTTCACAGTCAGAGGATTTGGGTTGAGAGACACCTAGTCTCCTTCAGTGGTATCAGAGCACAGTTTTCCTACCATCCTGTGCTTTTTCAGTCAGATGTGTGCTTTTTCGATGCTTTTTCATGAGTAGAGATATTATTTTCTATAGTAAGGGTAGAGGAACAGGCAGAATAGAGGATTGGACAAGTCCACCTATTCCTGAAGGTGAGACAGTATCAGGGGTTCTGGGTATTCACAGATCCAGTTCCAATAACAGTGAGAACAGTGTCACTACACTGATGGCGGATCGTGAGATTCCTGCAGAGACATATAGGGATCCAGGGAAATGTTGTGACCTTTTCACACATCGCCCCATTTAAAATGGGGACCCCCTAAATTTTTGCTCCATTCTGGTCTTTTGGCTTTGGCTTTTGTCTTTCTCTCTCTCTTTCTGCTTCTTTTCTGCTATCTGCTTTCCGAGGATGCTCCCGTCCGCGAGCTTAAACATAAAATTTGGCCAAGTCTGATATTAGGGTTTCACATCTTTAGGTCACTTTGGGATCAAATTGAGTTGGTTGGTCAGCTTTTGAGCCTAGCACCGCTATTACAATGCTTCCAGCAAGTAACCCCTAAAATTTCACTGAATTCTGCCAACCTTCTATTTTTAGTAAGTGTCGACTTGGGGTTGATTTTCTCGAGATTTTCACATTTTGACAACTTCATTACGTTATGAGCACTTCAAGTTCATTTCTGACAAAATTTGAGCAAAAACGGACTACTTGCTATTTTTAGCAGTCCAGCTTTCAGAGCAGATTCCAGGGTCTACATGTTACATTTTCTGATGCATGTCCGGAGATTCTTTGTGGGTTTTTCGAGAGCTTCTTAGTGATATGACATGCAAAGCAGGATAACAACTTTCAATATTCAGCCTTCAGAGGCCGATATTAGGGTTTGTAAGCAGACTTTTTTAGCGCATGTCAGCATATTCTTTCTGGGTTTTTCAAGAGCTTCGCAATGGTGTAACATGCAAATGGAACTGGTCACTTTTTTGAAACTTGCTATTTTTAGCCGGTGCTTGCATGTTGGAGATTTTTCTGGGTTTTTCAAGATTTTCCGGGCAGTATGACATGCAAAATCATCTGATAGCCGGTTGGTCACTTTTTCAGCCACTTTCTATTTTCAACAGGTACCACTTAGGCAGCTGCTCAGCATTTCAGAACCACAAACTGATCATCATGCAACTGAAACAAGGTCAAACAGAGCTCATATGAGGAACAGGCGGAAAATTAGGGTTTCGAGCTTCAGGGCTAAAAATGAGGAACCAGACGTCAAAATGTCCAAAACTGAAGTGTCCGCCATGATCATCATCCTTCAGGGAGTCTGCTGGCAAAATTTGAAGACAATCGGAGCACTTACTATTTTTAGTAAGGTATTCTCGACACGGGCTATAAATAGAAAGTCAATCTCGGGTACCAACGCAGACAGGCAAGTTCATCAACGAGGAACACTCTGTCCAAATTTCAAGTCCAACGGAGTTAAGGAAGTTTCAGAAACAAGCACTTACTATAAATAGTAAGTCATGTTAAAAGCAGCTATAAACAGCAGGTCAACATCAAATCTCAATAGGTACAAGTCAAACATGTGATGAGGACCCTATGGTGCGAATTTCAGATCAAACAGATTTGCGGAGGATGAGAAATCAGATAATTGCTATTTTTAGCAGGCCAGGGCAGAGAAATTAGGGTTTCCTAAAATCAAGGGCAGAACAGGATAGTCACTCCAAAGCAGCATCCAGCTACGATCACCACACTACAGGCATTCAACCCATGAAATTTGAAGACTTTCTGAGCAATTTCTATTTTTAGCAGGTTGCTAAAAATAGCAGGTATAAGCAGGCATCAGGCAGCAACAAAGCAGATCAGTTGAAATGCAGAGCAGGGCGAAAATCAGGCTTTCTGGAGTCAAAATTCAAGGAACTTTCTAAAAATAGAAAGTCAAGGCAAATTAGGGTTAATAGAAGAAAATCAACCTAAATCTGGCAGAGGGCATGAAATTCGCTAAAATGGATAAATTTTCAAGTCCAGAGTTAAAACTCGCCTTGAAAAGTTGAAGAGAGATGAAAAATTGCCTAAGTCTGGAAAACTGAAAGTAGCAAGGGTCAAATGCGCCCAAGGATGTTGGAACATGAAAATTTTCCTAAGGCATTAAAACTGAAAGCTAGAGGGTCTAAATGCGCCCCCCTTCTTAAGTATTCAAAACTTGAAGCAGCCTAGTTCAAATGCGCCTATGGTATGAGCTGGAAGCACGACCCTTAATTTGCGCCCTAGATCACTTCAAAAAAATCTTCTAAGTGTCAAGGTTGAAGCTCTATGGCCAGAATGAGCCCTCCAAGTCAAAGGGGAAAAACGCGAAATCTTCTAAATGTTGAGATTGAAAGTACCAGGGGTCATATGCGCCTGACTTAAGGAAGGAATTAGAAAATCCTTTGAGTTGCAAAAAAAATTAAAAGCTTCATACACCAAATGCACCTAGTGGAGAGATTGAGCTTCAAAATTTTCTAAGGCGTAAAACAATTGAAAGCTGCATGGGCCAAATGCGCCCCTCTTTGAAGGGACTTCAAAAATTGTCTAAGTGTCAAAATGAAAGCACAATGTGTGATTTGCGCCTCTAAACCCCATAGCTCATATGCGCCCATGGTGAAACTAAAAGCTCTGAGGGCTATTTGCGCCCCTCTTTGAAAGAGGAGTTAGAAATTTTTCTAAGTTGTGGAAAACTAAAAGCTTAGTTTGTCATTTGCACCTGGGATGAAGGGAGCTGGAGAATACACTAAAGTGTTGAAATCTGAAGCTCCCCTTGCAATATGCGCCTTGAGGAGAACCCTTATTTGCGCCTGGGAGAATAAGATAACACTTCAAATTTTCTTAAGTCATCAAACTGAAAGTTACATGGGTGAAATGCGCCCCCAATTAAAAGCTCCCCCATCCAAATGCGCCCAAGCCAGGAAGGAGACAATGATGGAGTTTAAAATTTTCTAAGGCGTGAAATTTGAAACCTTAGGCAATCGTTTGCGCCTGGGAAGAAGGAAGTAATCAAAGAGCCAAATGAATTAAAAAGCTTAACATGGTAAACGCGCCCTTGTCTGGCACACAAATTGAATGCACTATGTGTCATATGCGCCTGGGGAAGAAAACAAATCAAAGAACTTCAAATTTGTCCAAGTGTTGAAGATGAAAGCTTGACATGTAATTTGCGCCTCACTTTGCAAAGAACCTCAAGCATTGACTGGAAGTTCACTCATTGATATGCGCCCTCAACTAGAAGGAGAGCCTGGCAAATGCGCCCATCTCACAAAGATTGAAAGCTTGGCACATGAAGTGCGCCCAAGAGCAAGGAGTGTTGAAAACGAAATTTATTCAAGTGCCGAAATTCAAAGCATAGCCATGGATTTGCGCCTGAGGCTGGAGGTTCAAAATTCTCTAAGTGACAAAATGAAAGCTCCACCCTCCATTTGCGCTTGGACTTAGAATGGAAATCTGGAAAGTAAAACCAAGGCTTACGAATTTAAATTTGCGCCTGAGAATTGAAGAGGAGGAAAAATTGATTAAATGTTGAAAGTCGAAATTAAAAGAAGAGGGTGTGATTTGTGCCCCACTCTGCCAGAACTTTGAAATATTCTAAGGCGTATTTGAAAGAGATTCTAAGATTTGCGCCCAAGATCAAGATGATTTAAAAAATCAAAATGTGAAGACACAAGTGTGATATGCGCCTAAAGGGGGAAATTATGTAAAAATAAACTAAAAGGCATTCAAAGTAAAAGCTTAACCTATAGTATGCGCCTCAAGAGGAAAGAGTGATTTAATATTTGACCAAGGCGTTTGATTTCAAAAATCAAAATGCGGGGATAAAAATCAAGCAAAGGCGTTGGGAGAAATTAAAATTTCTCTAGGCAATTAACTTCAAAAATTTGCCTAAGATAGAGAAATTAATTAATTTAATTAATTTAATTATTTTCCTAAGTCAAATTAAAAATTCCCCTTTAAATTTAGACACATGAAATTTTAAAAGTTCGGATGATTTTAATCGTGGGGAATTTGTTTTTGGATTAATTATGGACAGAAAATAAATTTCGCCTAGCCATTTTGAAGTGTTTTTACATGTGCTGGAGAAATAAATTAAAATGGCATTTGAATTAAATTTTAATAAATTAAATATGTCATTTTAAAAAGGTAGTTGAGATTATTTCAAATCAAAGTAAAATGATTTTTTCGAAGCCACTGGCAGTCGGGAGGGAAGTTTTAAATTTAAATCGAGGAAAGAATCTCCCTGAATAGCAAATTGCTATGATGACTGTAAGATGACTGGAATATTCTCTTTCAAATTTAGCAAATGCGTAAGTCATGATGAAGAGAATTAATGGCATCTGCTAAAATTAGCACCAGCTTTTGGTTATAAAAACTCTGAGGATTTTCATTTTCATTTCACACAATTCGAAGCTGAGATTTATGCTGGTGAATTAAGAGAGATTGTTGAGTTGTGAGATTTAATATTTTCAAGATTGAGAGTTGCTGAAAGTGTGAGGTGTTAAATTCGATTTGTTTTTTTTTTCTCAAGAGGCTTGAATTTCTCGAGATTTGCGAAATTGTTGAGATTCAAAGTTGCGAAGTTGTTGGGGATTGATTTTCTGAGTTGCTGAGTTGCGAAGTTGCCGAGATTCGAAATAAAGTTTGAAGTGTAAACTGCCGAGGTTGAGATTTTTTATTTTATTTTCTCCAAGTTGCTGAAGGTAAGTATTCAATGTTGCTGAGATTTAATGTTTTCAAAGTTGCTGAAAGTTGAAATGTTTTTCGAAGTTGAAAGTTGAAAGGCTGAAATTGTTTATGCTGGAAGTCGAAATTGTTTGAACTCGAAATTGCTTGAGCTTTAAATTTTATGAAGTTGGTGAATGTTTAGAATCAAATCTGATTTAAAATTGTTGAAACCTTCGAAGTTGCTGATTTATAACTTTCGAAAAGCTGATTTGAAATTGTTGAGACTTGCTGATTTGAACTTGCTAATTTGAAACTTTCAAACCTATTGATTTAAAATCTTCGAAGTTGCTGATTTATAACTTTCGAAGTGCTGATTTGAAATTATTGAAGCCTTGAAACTTGGTGATTTATAACTTCCGAACTTGCTGATTTAAGATCTTCAAAGTTGCTGATTTATAACTTTCGAAGTTGATGATTTAAAAGTTGCTAAAACTTGAAGCATTTTTCGGAGTTGGATTTCTGGAGTTAATTTCTTACAAAGAGCTGAAAATTCCTTTGGCTACAAATTGTTGGGGTTTGGAGTTTTACGTTCTTGAAGTTTAAATCTATTGAAGTTTGAAGTTGGAGTAATACTGCTAAAACTATTAACTCACATCTTTTTTTTGCAGCCAACTCCATTCGCCAGCCGTCTCACGTGATCTTTTATTTTAAAAAGTTTGAAGTGTAATGTTTGCCTCATGTTTTGCAGATGGCCGAAGGACGAAAAGCCGATGTTGCTGGAACAAGCAAAGCTGGAGCTAAGGCTGGGAACAACGAAGCTGTCAAAGAAAACGCCTCCAGGCAGGCGATCATCAAAAGTTTGAAGAAATCCTTCATTCCTGAGTCAAAGATTGTGTCGAAGTTTGGAAACTTGACGGACACCAACCTTGGGCCTTTTAACCTCGAGGCTTTCATGCGCAGAATGTACGGGCAAGGTGGCAATCTTCCGACAGAGGCATCGTGCAACATTGTCAAGAGCAGGTTATATGCAGCGGCCGGGTTCCAGCCAGCAGTTCGTTGTCCAGAGCTGATCTTGGAGTGTGCCAACTTTTACAACTCAGACGATCGGACTATCATTTCTCCAGATGGTATGATATTGGCCAACTTTGCACCTGACGCAATTGGCAAGGCATTTGGGATACTGGCTACAGATAATATGTTATATAAATCCAAGGAAAAGGCTGACAAGATGTATGCCACATCTTTCGAGAAGTGCATGAAGAGGATCAACACCACTTGGATGCGAAAGCCGAAGCCTCCTGCTGCCAGGTTGCCAAAACAGATAATTTCAGAAGAGCTAAAACAGGAGTACTGCGATATAATCATGTTGCTCAGCAGGGTTAACGACAGCCCGCAGTCATTTGTGTTCGAGCCATGGATGTTCTTTTACATTAGTGTGGTGCTCGAAGGGAAGGTGCGAGTAAATTGGGCTCAGATGATCAGCGATAATATCAATGAGCAGTTTCAGAATTTGAGGAGAACAAGAACATTCTACATGAGCTCGTATGTTATTTACATGCTTGCTCGAATGACAAAATACAGAGGGTTGGCATACCAGGAACCAATTGGCTGTGGTTTTAATCGGTTCAAGATTCACGAATCTTGTAGACAATTGCATCTCACGCACACAACTGACTTCAAGAGAGTAAATGATGCTTTCACCATGTATATCACAAGGACCCTTCAGCAGAGGCTGCAACAGAGAATATCTGAAGAGGCACAGATGTTGATAGAAGAGTATGGGTTTTGGTTCGTCCAATTCCCAAAGTATACTTATTTAAGGCTGTTGGGGTACGACTCATACGTCTACAAATTACCGAGGTACCCCACGAACAAAATGATACTGCTTGAGCTGTCTAGGCAATTGGTTGCCTACGACAAAATCATAAGGAGAAAGAAGAAGGGAGGCTTGCACTTTCCCATTGTGTTGGGAAACTCACTTGAAGAATGCCCTACTTTGCAGGCAGCCAAGGAGGCTGAAGATGAATTGAAGTTCTATAAGTTGACTCTTCATACCAGCCGGCAGGATTTCGATCCTCGGGGAAAGATTGGAACAGTTCAAGGTGTGGAGTACAGACACAATGCTCACTTGGAGGATTTTTGGGCGAATGCCGGAGATGAGGCTGAGATTAGGAAAAGAATGTTTTCGATGTTGCTTCTCAAGTTGATCAGAGAATGTGAAGTAGTCCAGGTGCCGGATCAAGTCGAAGAGGATACCAGGCTAATTCATCCGGATTATGAATCAATAAAAAACACGCCGATTCCACTAGTAGATTGGGCTGAGCCGGAGATCACGGATCTGGACACTTTGTCTATTCCTGTTTTGACTTTTACAAGGGCTTGGGTAGAGGAGCGTGTTCACAGATTGAGGAGAAGGTTAGTTGCCCTCACATACGACCTCATGGGTGATAAAAGGGCACCAGTGTTGGCGAAGAGAAAGAAGCAAATTGCCCAGCCTCCAGAGCCACAACCACAGCAGGAAGAACCTGTTCAACCGGAACCTCAAGGATCGGAGGACACGTCCTCTACCCAGTTGGTGACCCATTCCTCCAGTGTGCGCGAAGTTTCACTGTTTGCAGATCAGAGGGCTCGAAGGAATGAAGAGCCAGAG
The DNA here is from genome assembly GCA_007258455.2 of Sequoia sempervirens. Taxonomy (NCBI): domain Eukaryota; kingdom Viridiplantae; phylum Streptophyta; class Pinopsida; order Cupressales; family Cupressaceae; genus Sequoia; species Sequoia sempervirens. The sequence continues at coordinate 26,718 of VDFB02114019.1, forward strand.
GTTGGAGAGATTAACCAACCAATGCCGAGAGAATTGGATACTCAAAGTGTCAATGATCCTGAAGGTGCCAATAAGCCAGATGAAGGGGAGGAAACGGAGACAGACACCCACTTTGATTATTCCTTCGAAGATGAAGACGTTGGAGCTCACGAGGAGAGTGATCAAAACATTGAGATAATTGAGCCTCAATAGAATATTGCTTAGGAGGAGGTTCGGGAAGTGGAGGCAACTGAAGAGTAGCCCCTTATCATTTATGACATTCAGCGCAATTGGCTTTCACAGGCAATCAGGAGGGATCAGGATGACGATGCTGACCTGGCAATTGAAATGGAAGAGCTTCTAAATAGAACAAGTAAGTCGCCTAAGAGGAAGAGAGCGAGGAAGTATACGAAGATGGAGACTAATGAGGCCGGTTCACGCAGCCTCCATATTGCTGTTCCAAGGGAGGATCATGATTTAAGTGACGCTATGCCAGAAAATTACACGGTCACCACAATTGAACTCGGACGTCCTTCCGGAGTGCAAGTGGTTGAGGAAGCTGAAAGTTCATTCCAAGCGTTGAAGGATAGGTTGGTAAAAAAGGAAGGGAAGTATAAAAGGTTGAAAAAGGAGCACAAGGCATTGGTCCAATATGTGCAACATCTAGCACATCCAGTTTCTCAAGAGAATCCAGTGGTAGAGCCTTCGCTTGAGCTACCACGAGAGCCAATCAGTGGGATTGAGGAGGTGAAGAGAGCTGTACGAGAGGGAGACAAGTGGATAAGCGGTGTCCGTGCTGAAGCAGAAAAGTTCATGGCCGATCTTGTCTCATCGTTTCATAATGCATCTGGTATCCTTTCACGCCTAGATAATGTCGAGCAAGCTTGGGGAGACACCCATATTTTTCAAGACAAAACTATTCCTCGCCTTGCTGTTTTGATGCGTGTGCCCACGCAAACTTTGGTGAATGAGGGAGTGATCCAGGCAAGCGATAGGTATGATTTTCGTGGCTGGCATTCAGTGGCATTCACTGGAAATAGCTTCTTTGACACGGCTGCTATGGAGTCCTCCAGGATCAAGAAAGCATTGAGGAATATTCACGAGGGTATCCTCAACACATTGGATGCATTGTTCGCAAGAAGGCTAACTCATGAGGAGATAGAAGTGGAAGGATTAAAGGCAAGATTGCAGCCTTTCTTTTCTAAGATGAGGACGTTTTCCCAGCTTGACTTTGAAAACATCTCTATGTTTTCAACAATTATTCAGAGTACACAGGATTCTATTGAGGCTTGGGGAAAGTCTTGTGAAAAACATGAGCAGATGGTGGCTATCCTGGAATATCAGCTTAATCTTACTCCAACAATTTCTGAGGAAGAGGTCGACGAGGTGCTGGCCCGATTCGTAGCATACGCGGTCAGAGAGAAGAGCAAGGGAATCCGAGTCATGGACAAGAATCTTCTAGAAGGGTAGTGGGCATTAATTGCTCATAGTGGTCAAGGAGGAATCTGCTATTTTTGGGATCATTTATGACACCACTCCACCTTCTGGCGGTTTTTAGGGAAAAACTTGTCTAGGGCTGAGGTGCCTCGATCTGAGCCCTCCATTGTAATTCGATCTGGACCGTCCGTTGGGCTTGGCCAACTATATAAGGGGGAGTCCCCCTCATTTGTAATCTAATAGTTAGAATCAGAAGTAGTCAGCATAGTGAATTTTGGAGCAGAATAGAGAGTAAATACTTTTGAGTTAGAGTAGTTTTCATTGCATTGTTGAAGAAGAAGGGGAATTCTCCCTTTGAGAATTTTTGTAAGAGATTGTCACAAAGGCTAATCATAATAAAGCATTTCATTGATGGTGAATTCAAACTTTGTTGTGAGTAGTTGTGAGGTTTCTTCTTCATTTGACTTCAACTAGAACTTAATTTCATGCTAATAGTTAGATATGGATGCTTATGTTTGATGTAAGTGAGCTTCTTTGATCCATACCACTAACAATCTTACTGATGGTAAGCTTGTCCTGCGTGGTCAACTGGAATACTTTATACTTAACTTCGATCAAGATTCATTTGTAGTTATGCATCGTTGTGATGGTACTTGCATTATTGAATCGTGATTTGAATATCCTTTTATCCTTTGAAGATTGCACTAACTTTGTCGAGGCTGTCCAATAGGAGGCTAGACAACATTTGTTTGAAGTTCATTGAAATTGAGCATAACATCCCTTGCATTTAGGTTAGAATTTAAATTTTTGAAATCTCTGCAGCCATTCAATTTCGCATACTTTTGGTTAGCCTTAGGAAACTCGCACTTCAAAGCTAAATCATTCACACGAAAATCCCTTTCAAAGCATATACTTGTTGTTTACTGCACGTATCCTGAACAACTGTGTAAGTCCCCTCGTAAGAACATAGCAAAATCACATCAAGCCAACTGAGTCTATTCGCACTAAAGGAACCTTGGAGTTGAAAGTATGATCTTACTCGCAATCTTAGCATGCTGAATACTTTGTTCAAGAGAGAATAGGGTATCCGTTGGGAAACTTTGTTCTGCTGATTGGTGCGGTCACAAAAACCACGTCAACAGGAAAGAGCATGCCGGAGGTGATATTACGGATGAGGAGTTCAAACACAGGCATGATAATATGATGGACATGATGTCCCAGTTGATGGGCACGATGAGGCAGTGTACTCCGCCTCAGTCGCACTATATCCAGATAGGGCAGACGAGCGGGACTGCAGGCATAGACCAACCATTGGTATCAGTACATCGACAGTCGTCACCTATCTATCATGAGCGTAGGCCGGGACAACCTACATTCATATCTAGAGAGGCACCTTCGACTCCAGAGGCAGAGCAGCAGGGTCATCATCATGAGTTTCAGCCACACAATGGCATGTCAGTGGCAGATGTGACTAGATTTTATGGAGAGTATTCGACATTAGCACCTGAGATCAGGCAGTCTTTGACTTTTCATGAGTTTATGGATGTGCATCAACCTAGAGGGGGAGGTAGATTTGACCACAAAGCTCCTCAGCACCAGCAGCCACAACCACAGGTGAACAGGGATCTACGATATGCATTTAGCAAGATTACCTTGCCTTACTTTGATGATTCTGGTAAGAGTTCAGTGAGGTCTTGGGTACAAAAGTTAGACAATTACCTATCATTGAGACCTGTGCAGGAGGACGAGGCCATTAAGTTTGCTACACTACATCTTGATGGGTTGGCGCATGATTGGTGGCATCACGGCATGTACACACTTGGTCATCACGCAGTTACTACGTACCGGGAGTTCACTTGCAGGCTCATTGAGCGATTTGACAAAAAGGATCCAGAACTTTATTTTAGGGAGCTAGTTCAGCTCAGATAGACGGGTAGTTTGGATTCCTACATCGGTGAATTTTAGAGGGTTGCAGTCATGGTGACAGGCATTTCAGAGAGGAGACTTATTATTCTCTTCATCGAGGGATTGTTGGAGCCGATGAGAGGTTGGGTCAAGGCGTTTGATCCTCCTACTCTTCAGGAGGCCATGAGGAAGGCATGTAGTATGGAGCTTGCAGCACCTCGCAGCAAGTTCTCTTCAGGCTCAACACCTTATACGAAGCCTAATAGATCATTTGACAGGAATAGGCCATTTGACAGGAAGAGGGATCCACCTGATCCTAAGAAACGAAATGCACCACCATTTGACAGGGAAACATTAAATGATTTACGCAAGAAAAAGTTGTGTTTTTGGTGCAAGGCACCCTATGATGAGAAGCATGTATGCCCTCTTCGTCCCAAGGTGAAAAATAACCAGATGGAGTGGTTTTATGAGGGAGAAGAGAAATCTGATCTGTCAGACCACCAAGCTGATTCAGAGCATTCAAATGATGAAAGGTCTGAAATTGATGGTGAAAATGAAGGAAGGAAGTTACAGGAGGCACATTTGACTAGTCTTCAGAGAGATGGATCTTTTAGACTTCGTGGGCTCCTAGTAGGTCAGAAAGTGATCACTCTACTTGACACTGGTGCTACTCATAATTTTATAGATGCATGGTTGGTAGAGAGACGAGGTATACAGACAGAGGAGTTTGAGGGTATTCCAGTCAAGGTGGCTGACGGGTACACCCTCAAATTTGATAGAAAGATAACAGATCTTCCGATGCGGCTGAACAACTATGAGTTCAAGACTGAATTCTACGTTGTTAATATGGGAGATACTAATGTGGTACTTGGGATGGCATGGCTTCACGATTTGGGTGAGTTCACACTCAATCTTTGGGATATGGAGATGAAGTTCAAAGTAAACGGGAAACCTCATGTCATCAAAGCCATCATAGAGAGTAATCTGAGGATTGTATCGTACAGATGGATGGAGAGACTCATTCGTCATGATATGGTTGATTCGGCTGCAGAGTGTATGTTATTACCAGCATAGCAGGAGCAGCAGAAGGTTGAGTACTATCTAGACATTTAGATACTAAGGACTAAACACTCTAAAGTGTTTAGTGACATTCCACCTGGCAGACCTCCAGATAGAGGCACCAAGCATATTATCGAGTTGGAGGAGGGCGCAAAGCCCATTATGATTACACCCTACAGGCATCCGAAACGGCTCAAGGATGAGATAGAGAAGACAATCAATGAGTTGTTGGCTATGGGGCATATCAGACCTAGCAAGTCACCTTTTGCTTCATCGGTCGTATTGGTGAAGAAAAATGATGGATCACTTCGGATGTGTATTGATTACCACCAGCTCAATAAGAAAACAATTAAGAACAGGTACCCGATACCCCACATCGATGATTTGATTGATGAGTTGCACGGTGCTATCTTCTTCACGAAGATTGACTTGAGATCTGGGTACCATTAGATTCAGATGAGGGAGCAGGACATAGAGAAAACCGCTTTCAAATGCCATTGCGGTCACTTCGAGTTCTTGGTTATGCCTTTCGGTCTAACCAACGCACCTGCTACCTTTCAGGCTACCATGAACAGGGTCTTCAGTTCTCAGCTACGGAGATTTGTGTTGGTCTTCTTCGATGACATTCTGGTGTACAGTACGTCATGGGAGGAGCATTTAGCTCACTTGGATACAGTTTTGGGTATCTTGGCTGAGGAGTCCTTTTATGCCAAGGAGTCCAAGTGTGAGCTAGGCATGGCTGAGTTGTTGTATCTTGGGCACATCATCAATGCCAAGGGAGTTAGTATGGACCCTGAGAAGGTCTGGGCTATAGTTGAGTGGCCAATACCAGAGAACCTTACGTAGCTCAGAGGATTCATTGGGTTGTGTGCTTTTTACAGGAGATTTGTTAGCGGGTTCTCACGTCACGCCACACCCCTTACTGATTTGACAAAGAAAGGGGCTTTTGCTTGGTCACCACAGACTCAGGAGTGCTTTGACAGGTTTAAGGTGATTATGACTTCATGTCCAGTATTAGCATTACCAAACTTTACGAAGTCATTTGATTTGTACTGTGATGCTTCAGGAGAGGGCATTGGTGCCGTGTTGATGCAGGAGAGACACCCTATTGCTTTTGAGAGTAGGAAGCTTAGGGGTCCTGAGAGGTTTTATAGCATCTATGACAAGGAGATGTTAGCCATTATGCATGCTTTGGCTAAATTCAGGCAATATTTGGTGGGCAGCAAGTTCAGTGTGCGTACAGACCACAACAGCCTGAAACACTTCCTTGGACAACGAGACCTAAATGAGAGACAACAAATATGGGTCAGCAAATTGCAGTCGTATGATTTTGACATCACCTTTATTAAGGGGAAGCAAAATGTTGTAGCTGACGCCTTGTCTCGCAGACCTTAGTTGAATGCTATGGCACAGATCTCCGAGGATTAGAGGCATCGGATCATTACAGAGTATGCTAAGAACCCATGGGCTTCTAGCATTGTTGATGGGACAAAGTAGGATAGTAGATACACCGTTGTGAATGACTTGATCATTTACAAGGGGCGAATTTTCTTGGTTCCTGATTCAGAGTTGAAGGATACAGTTCTGAGAGCCTTTCATGATCTTCCTATGGCAGGCCATCCCTGTTATTTTAAAACATATAAGCTGGTATGGGAACGGTTTACTTGGAGAGGGCTAAAGACTGATGTTCTTCAGTATGTGCGAGAGTGTTCTGTTTGTCAGCAGAACAAACAGGAACACACATATCCTGCTGGATTACTTCAGCCACTTCCGATACCTGACAGGAAGTGGTAATGTTTATCAATGGACTTTATCACGGGTTTGCCGAAAGCCCAAGGTAAAGATTGTATTTACGTAGTTGTCGATCGGCTGACAAAATATGCACACTTCTTTCCGATCACCACTACATTCATAGCATTGTAGACTGTAGAGCTTTTCTTTAGAGAGGTATTCAGGTTACATGGTTTGCCTTGGACTATAGTCAGCGATAGAGACAGTCGGTTCATGAGCAACTTTTGGCAAGAGTTGTTCAGACTTTGTGGGACCGAACTGACACCTAGTACCAGCTACTATCCACAGACAGATGGACAGACAAAAATTGTTAATAAGTGGGTGGAAGGATATCTACGCAATTACATAGTTGGACAACAGAGAGCTTGGGTGAGGTGGATATACCTCTGTGAGTATTGTTATAACTCTACTCACCACATGACTATATAGATGACGCCCTTCATGGCATTGTACAGGTATGAGGCGCCCAACCTTTTGGATTTGGTGTTGAGTGATAGCAGAGTGCCTAGTGCAGGTGATATGATGCAGGATCAGCAGGATATTTTGAGGTCTCTCAGAGACAATATTCAGCGGGCACAAAATCAGCAGAAGCAATATGCTGATCAGAAAAGGGTTGAGCGTTCCTTTGCAGTGGGTGACATGGTGTATCTCATGTTGCAGCCGTATCGTCAGTCCACTCTGCGGAAGAGTGGTGCAGAGAAGTTGAAACCTCGTTACTATGGCCCATTCCGAGTTATCAGACGAGTGGGCGAGGTTGCTTATGAGTTGGACTTACCGGCGGATAGCAGGGTTCATAACGTGTTTCATGTTTCACATCTGAAGAAGGCATTGGGTTAGCATGTGATTCCCTCTCCAGTACTGCCACCCCTTGATGACGAGGGGAAGTTGATATTAGTGCCTGAGGCCATCCTCGATGTTAGAGAGAGACATCTTCAGAGGCGGGTTATCTGAGAGTATTTGATCAAATGGAGAGACTTGCCGGTTGAGGATGCTACTTGGGAGTCAGAGGAGATTTTACAGCATCCAGAGCTGCGATTGCTTGAGGACAAGCAATTTCAGAGAGGGCGCACTGTAATGTCCACTTCCTAGGTAGTACAGCTATTTCCGAGGTTAGCCTATCATTCTGATCCTCGTAGGCTGGCAAAAGTGTTTAGAGGATCACTTGAGGCAGTTATCCAGTGTTGGGGAACATCACTCCAGCAGTTGTTTCAGGTTTGGGCCTTTGCGGACACTCACAAAGTGATTTAAAGGTACTTACTATTTATAGTAAGTCAGGCAGGCAGGAGTTGCTATTTTTGGCAAGGCACCTGATTCAGTTGTTCAGCTCAGCTTCGACCCGGTTTGATGATCTGATGAGCAAACAGTAATTATTAAGGCATTTGATCATTATTAAAAGTTTATTAATTTGACTTTATAATATAAAGTCATTTTAATGAAAATAATTAAATTTAATTATTCAATGGCAAATTATAAAGTATCATTAATACTTTATAATAAGGGATAAATTAATATTAAATGAGTATTTTAATGCTCATTTAAGAAAAGGGACGCCATTATGTAATTAATATGCCTAAGTCATTAAATGGCGATTTAATGATATTTTAATTGCTCATTTAATAGCTTTTTTGTGAAGGGTCGACTTTTTGAGAGAGGTTATATATTTCCTCAAGGAAAATCGAACTCATCATGTTGATTATTCGAATTTGTTATTATTTCTCTCTGAGGGCATTGGGGTTTGAGAAACAAGGGTTTCTGCAGATCATCGGGTTTTGAAGAACGTTCTCTCTTCAGAATTAGGCATACTGAGACTGTGTAATACTAGTTGAAGATTGTCAACAGGGTGACTTCATTCAGAGGTTGCATTTGTGCTTACTGTGATAGATTCAAAATAAGTTGAGAAGAGATTATTCACCAGATGTCAGGGGCGACTTGACTGGAGATCATTTACAGTTGTTAAGTCTTTATATTCACTAGCCGTACTTTCTTTATTGCTGCTAGAGGCCGTACTTTGTTGCAGCAAGGACATACTTCTTCCCCAGCTGAATATGCCTAAGATCCTTGCCTTCTGGTTCCTTCATATTGGGCGCCTAAGGGTTTTGGAGGTTCTGCACATATTTCGAGGTTGGAGATCTGTAGTTCAGAGGTTGGTCGTACGTGTACCTCTTCATTATGGCGGCTGCAATAACCAGGTTTTCCTGAATAAATGTTATTGCTTTTTTCATTGCATGTTCGCATTTTGTCATTGTATGTGTCCAGAAAGTCAAAGAATATTCGCCATACTCTGGAAAGCTATTTGTTGCATCATTTATCATTTCTGAATTTTTTATGAATTTAATTGTAGTTATTTCCAAAATCACATTCTTTCAATATACTGCAAAAACCTTCAAAAAAATTAAAAACTACAAACAAAACAAAAAAATGCTTTCACAGTTAGAGGATTTGGGTTGAGAGACACCTGGTCTCCTACAATCTTCGAGAAAAACATAGCCCCATGGAGCTCATCAATCCTAGGAATAGGATATCTATTCTTGATGGTCTTCTGATTTAATGCGCGGTAGTCAACACATATACGCATTGTTCCATCTTTCTTTTTTACCAACACCACTGCTGAAGCAAAAGGGCTTTTGCTTGGCCGAATAAAACCCATCTCCAAAAGCTCTTTGATGGCTTTCTCAATTTCATCTTTTTGCTTCTTGGGATAACGGTAAGGCGTGGTGATGACGGGCTTTGCTCCTTCTACTTCAATCACATGCTCAAAACCTCTTTCAGGAGGTCTCCCAGGAGGTAGGCTACCAAAGACTTTACTCTTCTTGGTAAGTAAGGCTTGGATATTAGGATGATATTGCCTCTTCTCTTCCACTGGATCAGCTGGTAGGACCATACACTCTGCTGCCTACTCAACTTGATCATGACGGATCAGCCTTTCCATTCTTTTCAAGGACACAATTCGAGGGCCCCCATTTGACATCCCTCTCAAAACAAGCTTCTTTCCATCAGCTTGAAATTTCAGCTCCGTTGTTTGTAAATTCAAAGTGATCTCTCCAAGAGATCGCAGCCATTGTATTCCTAACACGGCATCGGTATCACCAATACCCACAACATAGAAATCATCTTTTACTTCATAATTTGCTAACTGAATAGAAAGGTTAGAAATTTTCTTTGTGCATGACATGGTGAAACCATCAGCTACCATTACTTTGAAGCCTTCAAACGCTTCAATTTTCAAACCTCTCTTTGTCACCAATCCTTCGTCAATGAAGTTGTGAGTTGCTCCAGTATCAATTAGAGCAACTATCCTTTGAGATCCAACTACTCCACGAACTCGAAAGGACTCATTTTTTTGAAAACTTGATAGTTGTGTGAAAGCACTACCATCTCCAACCTCATCGAGCTTCTATTCTGGAGCTTCTTCACCTTCACTACTTGCTGATTTGTATTGTTGATCAGACGAATCAGATTCTGATCCATAATCAGAATAGCCCTCCATTCGGTTTGCTTTGCCTCTTCCATAGCAACGGTGACCCTTAACCCAAGGTTCACGGCAAGTGTAGCAAACTCCATCTTTTCTAAGCTGTTCTTTGAGCTCTTCTGACATCTTTGGTGGAAACTTCTTTGGTAGATTTGAAGAATGTTTTTTATCCTTCTTATGGCTAAAAGGTTTCAAATGAAACTTAGGCCTTGGGGTTGCCAACTCCATGCTCCTCGCTTTCTTGATGGCTTCATCTAAAGTTGGTGGATCAAAGGCTTTGACCCATCCCTTCAAAGGCTCCACTAATCCTTCAGAAAAGAGAACCACAACTCTTCTCTCAGTAATGTTAGGCACCATTACTGATAACCTCTGAGAATCAGCCACATAATTTTCTAAAGATCCTTGTTGCTTCAACTGTGCCAATTCTCTGAATCTCAACTCAGGATCCTTGGTATCAAATCTTTCAATTAGCTTGTTGGTAAACTCATCATAGGTGCGGATGAGGTTATGGCCAAGAGTGACCAATCCATGGGTCCACCATTCGTGAGCTATCCCATCCAAATGTAATGTGGAAAATTTAATTGCATCTTCTTCTAGCATTGGTCTAAGAGAGAGATAGTTATCCAATTTCTGCACCCATGATCTGGCTGTACACTTATTACTACCATCAAAATGCTCCAAAGTTATCTTTCCCAAAGCTTGGTAAAAATCATTTCTAGGCACCATAGGAGGACGTTGCTCATTCCTTCCTCCATTTCTCTGACTCCTTTGATTCATGTATTGATCAAAGGTCCAAGCATCTCTCAAATCAAGAGGTAAAGAAGCATACTCTGTGTAAGCTTGACATGCATCATCAGCAAAAGCTGGTGCAGCTTCAACCGGTTGTTGCTCTTCCCTTGGAGTGAAAGTACGGAAAAGAGGTCTAGAGGATGACCCAATAGGAATTGTAGCATGCTGACCCACAATTCTATCTCTTCTATTCACCTCAGGATTGCCATTACTATTATTCCCATTAACTCCACTGCTTTCACCAGTTGGATTATTTTGGGGCTGAATGACATTATGGGCTGCTTGTTGATCCAACTGGGACAATAATCGGGACATCATGTCGATCATTACATCAAAAAATTTCTCTACTCTGTCCCTTTCTTCATTAGCTTTCCTAACACTGTCTGACATTATTTCAATTGTTTGACCAACTTCTTCAACTGACTTTTTTGTACCTTCCACTGTTTTGCCAAGATCCCTTAAGGCTTCTGAAAATGTCTTTGCCTCTGGAACAGGTGGAAACTGATGCTGAGTTCTGGCCTGACTTCTGGTGAATGGCTTAGTTTCTCTTTCACTTATCAGACAACTGACTGGAAAATGCCACAGGATGACAGCGTCTTCTGCTCTGATACCACTGAAATATGCTAGCCAATTTTTTTGTTGAATTGCACAACACAAACCAACACTTGGCCAACTTGATTAGCGTTAGCTCCAAATTCAAAATCTATCAAAGCATCTCTAACCAAGAATGCGCCCTAAAACCACTTAAGGAAGAGGGGTGGGCATATGGTCAGAGGATCCCTAGGATTCAACTTGATACAAAAATTGAATACAACTGAACTGATAATAAAGCTCAACGTCAAGAATGTGCACACAAGATCCCAATGAGGGCGAGGTGCTAACATATGACTGAGTAATTATTACAAATAAGAAGTAAACTCAGGCGGATAACCAACCATGAAGATTCAACTATCTAATTCATCCGCTGGGGCGGGCATCCACTTAAGAGTGGGGATTCACCACTTGAAAGTGGGTACAAGAGAGATACAAATTCAATTATCCACACTGACGGTAAACCATCCAGGGGTACTTAATGTGAGAAATGAGAAATAAATTGTAGCAAATAGGGACTGGAATAGTACTACTATTTACAGTCTTACAAATAAGAAAGAGAGCTGCAAATTACATGTAAATTACAATAGCTTCAAAGCACATGAGTATTGGATGATCCCATACAAATAATTATCTCTCTAATTGCTGATAATGAATCAAAAATCTGAACTTCTAAAGTTTGATAAGAAAAATCAGCAAACTGGAATGAAGAACCAGCAATTGTGAACCCACTAAAATATTCATAACTCATTCAAAATACCTAGGAATCAAGTGATGTCTTTTGCAGAGGCCTTCTAGGAGGTAGGCGCCCATATTCTGATCACCAAACAGCATCAAAACTCCATATATAATTCTTGCACAAATTCCAAAGCACTCTAGAAAGGTACGACCCTCCTTGAAGGGGCAATTTTCTTTTAAAAATCAGATTCTCCAAAATAAAATCTCAAAATGGGCATGAAGGGTCACCCAAAGTCAGCAATTTCATTGATTAAATACCTAGAATCAAATTCAATTTGAATTTAAAGCTATGAATCAAAATCACCTTCAGCTGTAGATGAACCAGCAAAACCAAAATTGACAAAAACTCCAGAATTCTTCAACATATGAACTCAATCTACTAGTCTGATATTGAGAAGCAACAAAATAGCCAACTAAGTGTTATCTTTCAAACACGAAATTGGACAAGAGGCTAGGAGGTAAGCTTTCCTCGAAGCAATAATTCAGTTGTCATTCCGACAGCATAATAGTAGCAAAGTTTCATGGATACCAAATGCTGGAGCAAGCTTCACTTTTATAGAAAAGAATAAAACTCATTAACTTCCCTTCAAGGCACGCCAAAATCCATAGGAGAAACTTTTCAAATTTCCAAAATTCACAATTCCTCAAAAAGGCGTCCCACTTCAAGGCACATAAAAACTTTATTAAAAAATATTAGAACACCTTAATGAAGGCGTCCCACTTCAAACCCCTCTTTTAAACACAACTTCAAGTTATTCCACTAGGCTAAGGGGGTCAACTGCAAATTATAACATTAATGCCTTGAAATTAAAAACATGCCACAAATATTGCATATTGAAGTTTGCAACAAAAATACCAACTGCTCCAAAAAGAAAAGAACACACTGAAGCACTGCCAACAGGACCACTGCTAAAAATAGTATTTACTATAAATAGTAAATACCCAGAAAAATGCCTCAAACCTCCAAGCAAGGAAACCCTAATTTTACCTCAACGAGCCTACGGGCCTCTGGAATAGGCTGAGAGTAACTGAGCTGATCACTGGTGAGAAGGGGACATTACAGTATGTGTCGTTGTGACGGTGTCTTCATGTTGAATTATGATTTGAATACCTTTGGTTACTCCTCTGAAGATTGCACCGGTTCTGTGGAAGCTTTCCGAATTGAGGCAAAGCGGAATTTGGTTGAAGTTTGCGAGAATTGATCGCCATGTCCCACGCCTTAGAGTAGATTAGAGCCTTCTTATCCCTGCAACCATTTCAGTTTGGTACTTTCTGGTTAGTTTAGAAAACAAGAGCTTTATAGACAAACATTTTGAGCATTCAAATTCCTTTCTCTGTTTTTGAACAATTCCGTAAGTCCCCTTGAAATACCAGCAAATCACATCAAACCAACTGAGACTATCCACTATATGAAGGAACCTTGGAGTTGAGTGCATGATCTTTCTAGCAATCTTAGCATGCAGGAGATTTTGTTCAAGAGAGAATAGGGTAGCCGTTGGTAACTTTATTCTTTGTTCGTGCGGTCATGAAAAACACATCAACACCTCAAAGAATATTGGACCCTAAATCGGAAGCCGAAGATAACATCCAACAGCATCAAATATCTCCTCTAAGCCATCTGAGCTCACCGGTAACCTCAAATCACCCATCCGACCAAGTAGATACAAACCCAGAAAACCCTCGCCATTTGTAAAGCATGACAACCCTAAAATGGGGACATTACAATTGGATTGGCATGGAGAGATATGAGGGACCTGTTGATGTGATTTTCATGACCATACCAACACAGAATAAAGTCGCCAACAGCTACTCTATCCTCTCTTGAACAAAGTTTCCTGTATGCTAAGATTGCGAGATAGATCATGCATTTAACTCCAAGGTTCCTTTAGTGCGAATAGTCTTAGTTGGCTTGATGTGATTTTGCTGGTATTTCAAGGGGACTTACACAATTGTTCGACAGTTGACAACAGATAGCGGACTAAGGGCTTTCATTTAATTCGAATGATTTGGCAAGTGAGCACAAGTTTCCTAATCCTAACCAGAAATGAACTGAAATTAAATGAGTGTAGGGCCTAAGAAGTTTATGTTCTATCTAAATGCAAGAAATGTGGAGTTCGGCTTCAGCAGACTTCAACCGGATTTTACGTAGCCTCGCATCGGACAGCTTCAGCAAAATTGGTGCAATCTTCAGAGAAGTAACGAAGAATATTCAAATTATAATTCAACATACATGTACCATCACAATGATGCATACAAGCATACGAACCACAATCGAAGTTAAGTTTGAAATGATTTCCAGTTGACCACACAAGGCAAACTCATCATCAGCAAGTTGCTAGTGGTATGGATAAAGAGAAGCTACTTCGATCAAATACCACAAATCCACAGTTACTAAGTACTTGCATGAAATGAAATCTACTTTACTTTAAGCTACTTCAAGATGCTACGTGAATTGGGAGGACGAAGAAGCCTCAACAACTACTCATAACAAAGAAGAAATCACCATCAATGAAAATTCTTTTATTATGAAAGCATTCATGACAACTTCTTACAAAGTATTCAAAGGGAAGACTTTCCTTCCTCTTCAATCTAAACTATCAACTATTCTACTTTCTACTCTATCAATTTCTCTCTACTCCTTCTCTGCTATCCTAACTCTGATCTAATTCTAATGAATTTACAAATGAGGGGGACTCCCCCTTTTATAGATGGCCAAGTCCAACGGACGGCTCAGATTACAATCGGCTGGATGGCCCAGATTGCGCCACCTCAGCCTTAAACAAGATTCACCCTAAAAATTGCCACAAAAGAGAGTGGGGCAATAAATGAGCAATTAATGGCCACCATCCTTCTAGAAGATTCTAGTTTGTAGACGTGTTCACACTGTTCTCGATCTTCTTCTTTGTCACTTGAGTTATACTAAGTCCCAACACTTAGCCATTTTTCACAACTTTTCTTCCTTCGAGGTTGAAATGTCATCTTGGATTATTTTCTTCATCACTTAAGTCATCACCGCTTGGTCTCGACGTTCCTCCTGCAAAACAAGCAAGGAGAAGGGTATTAGAACACTTCATAATATAAATTCACTTTACGTACCAGGATTTTCATGTTTTGATCTCCAAGGGTTCATCGTTTTTCCTTAGCCAACTTTACGTTCAAATTCTTCATGCCTTAGCCAAATTTCCAACCTATCTTGCATTTTGCTCGGCGTACTTCACTTTGATATTTCATCCAACTCAAGCTCGAGAAAGAAAAGCTTTCATTAGGAACTCGATCAAAAATCATCTAGGCGATCATTTTCAAATTCATCCGCCAAGGCATTTTTAACTCATTTTATCCCTTGCCTTAGAATTTTTTTAAAATTTCCCTTAGGAAAATTCATTATTTCAAGTGCCCATCAAAAATCTCCATCCTGAAAGCATTGGCGAAGTGCAGGAGACACTTAAATCCATTCCTCGTTGACAATCTTCAATACCCAGAAGAAAATTTTCTCCAAAACACGATGAACTCATGGGTATACAACGAACAGGTTCATTTAATTTTCTTGAATTTTGAACCTTAGAAAAATAATTTTCAACAAATTTAATCCTGTTCTTCACATCTGTGAACATTTCTTTGCTCTAACTTGAAGTTTCTCATTGACCCTGTGCAGCTGGCATCATTTGACTTCATCTCCGACAATTTGTTTGTGTCTTAAGAAAATTTGATCACTCTCCATTAGACTTAGGCATTTTTCTAAGGAAGAACATTTTGTGCCTTAGAAAAATTTAAGTTACTTAGCATTTTGAAATTTTGCCTTAGGAAATTTTTTTATTCATCTTCAATCACCTTGCATGTCTATCAAACGACCTCCGTTTAACCTCGTTTCTGTTGCATGTCGATCAGCTTGTGATTCTGAAGTGCTGGGAAGCGGCTGTCGGGATGCATCTGCTAAAAATAGCAAGTTCTTGAATAAGTGATTATCTCTGTTTGCATGTCACATCACTGCGAAGCTCTCGAAAAACCCATAAGGAATATGCAGACATGCAAAGAAAACCCTGACATGTAAACCCTAAAAATAGCCTCCGTAAGCTGAACTCTGAAAGTTGTCATCTCACTTTGCATGTTATATTGTCGCAAAGGTCTCAGAAAACCCAGAAGGAATCCTCAGACATGCATTAAAAAACTCTGCATATAGGCCCTGGAATCGACTCTGGAAGCCGAACTACTAAAAATAGTAAGTTGTCTGTTTCAGCTCAAATTTTGCCAGTGAGCAACATGATGTGCTTTGAATGCAGTGTGACTGTTAAGACCTCAAAAATGCTGACGGAATGCCCTGAATTACACACTTACTAAAAATAGTAAGTTGTCAGAATTTGATGAAATTTTAGTGGAAGCTTGCTGGAAGCACACTGACCATAGTGTTAGTCTTTATTTTCAATTTATTCACCTTGCTTGACCTCAGATTGGCGGGAAAGTACAAACCCTAATTTTCAGACTTGGCCAAAATTCACGTTTAAGCTCGCAGACGGGAACGTCCCCGGAAAGGAAGACACCAGAAAAGAGACGAAAAGAGAGAGAGAGACAAAAACCAAAGCCAAAAGACCAGAATGGAGTAGAAATTAGGGGTCCCCATCTTGAATGGGGCGATGTGTGAAAAGGTCACAACAGGACCCTTGCATGTATTAGTTAGGATTGTGAACCATGGTGGAGATCATCAGCATTAGAGAATAGTGTGAGTAGAACCATGTACAATGGACAGCTAGGTAAAAGGCCCATTGAGTTTATTGGTGAGTTGTGAAATAACTGGTGGTGGCAATACTCTTGCCTGAAATCTCTTTGTGGGGATCAAAAATAGGGCTTTCCCTCTCATGTTGTACCTTTGTTCTGTTAGAGTGGAATGGGAAATTTTCTTGCAAGCTTGACGAGGGTAAGAGGGTCATGGTTTCTATGTTATGGGAAGCAAAAGGCCCCAAACATAAGTGATTATTAGTTCTGAGTTTACCAAGAAGAGTAGAACTTTGAAGTGAATAAAAGGCCAGGGTTGATAAATACTATTTTCAGAATACTTAGATAATGTATTAACATGCTCTTTTTTTAACCGATCAAATTATTTTGGGAGTGTTGGAGTTTAAATTAGCACCTCTGGAGTGCTGATTGTAAACGTTCAGCTATTTCAAATGTTTTGCAACACTTCTTCATTATTTAAAGAGGAGAAGTCCCTCTCTGCTGGGAGCAATGCATAAGGGAAATGTAAACTAAAGTTCCTATCTTTTTATGCTTTAGCGGTAGGACACAAGGGTGCACAAACACAATGTGCCGTAGCTAAGCTTTTTCTCTGGTTTCTGCAGATCTCAACTACGACTATTCTAGCTTTTATCTATCCAATACCTTCAAGGTAAACAGAGCATGAGGGTAAAGGAGTGGGAATGGGTTGGTTGGATCACCTAAATTCGCCGTCTCCTGAGAATATGACCGAGGCTCTGAACTCTCGGGTATACACCGGGATAAGGTTGGTACAAGCAAACACTCTTTACGGTAAACTAGATCTAAGACCTGCCAAGGAGGAGGGACTCCTATCCGAGGTATGGGCTAGGAAATAGTTTACAAGAAACAACAATTTACGATGTCTTGGCCAGCGAGCTTGCTAAGGAGGAGGGACTCCTATCCGAAGTATAGCTTGAAAGTCAATACATTAAACAACAACGAACGATAACTGTTAATAACAAATATCCAAGGAGGAGGGACTTCTATTCGAGGAGGGAAATGAAACAATGAGCTATTAGATACAAGACGTGGACATAACTCAAATAGATTGACCAAAATGCAAGCGCCTTCTGATATTCTCCTTCAAAGCTTTATCAACGAATTACAAAGGTTGGGAAAGCAAAGGCACAAAATCATGCACAATTACGATCGACCAATGAACTCTCATCCAAGAGTGAACAAATATCCGCTTTCAAAGCTATTGGCAACAATGGCGCAACAATTTTGCATAGCAAGTGAAAGTTAAACAAACAATGAGCCCAAGGCTCTTATTTATAGAACTCAAAGGAGTGGGCAACCCCAAAATCTCCTTGAGTTAACAATGAGTTCTTTCCAATCAATTAGCAAGATTTATTCCTAAAAAGGGGGAACAAGCAGTTAACTGGAAAACTACTTCAGTTAAGTGAAAGAAAATAAAGAGTCAACTGGAAACTACTTCAGTTGACTAAAGTAAACTAAAGGTGAACTTTAATGTAAGTATCCCTCCAAAATAGACATCCACATTTAGTGGAGATCTAAGATCCACAAATCATGGAAGCCAATTAGACATCCTTAATCAGTGGGATCTGACAATGCATGATTTAAGGAAAATGGAGTTAAACTTGGAAAGAAGCATCAAGTTAACTCCAATTACATTTAATATCATCTTGAGTTGACTTGGAAAGAAACATCAAGTCAAACTCAAGTCTCATAAATGCCAATTGGAAGGTAGGACGTCCTTCTTTGGTGCATTTATAGCTCACCATTAATCAGCAGTGTCTCTATCCATTGATTGACTTCATCAGCTTCTGGGGAGTTAATGCTCTGTAGAATGATGACGTGGTGTCGCAGCATGATCTCACCCGTTGTGAGTTGATTTCCGAAGTCAATACACTGAGATGCTGCCTCTTCAAACTTGGTTGATAAAGCTGCTACCTTAGCCAGCTTGCAACCATCTGGATCATCAAGAAAGGTACTGCAGATGACATCCCTGAACTGGTTCTGTACAGTGACCATCTCGATGTATTCTCCTCCCTCACGCTGATATTCCATGCAAGGGAAAGATATCACCAACGTTCTTGAAAAGTTGATAATAGTGGCAACCACCCGTCTGTAATCAATCAACTCTACTGAATGAGCGTCATAGGCTTTCACCTTGTACGCCAATTGTTCCTTCCAAGCAAAGAGATGTTGCTTGTTTTCCTCAGAGTATACTGATTGATATGCCAATTGCAAATCTGCAATTGTGCTTTCGTCTTCTAGCCTCCTTTCTGCAATCCTTTGTTCTGATTGTTGGATCTTTGCACGAAGTCCATGTGCTCTATCTCGTAACTGGTATAGATTTTCTAGTATACATCTACCCTTGAGAATAAACTCTTCCACTTGATCTCTCAAGTGTTTACCGAATGTTATCAATTGCCGATGATTTTGTTCGGCGGGGAGATCTATTAATCCTGCTGGTATGGCTGAGACGTTTGGGGTCCCATGTATCAAGCTGGTTATGTATTGCCTCAGTTTCTGATTTTCAGCCTTTAAGGCTGCCTTTTCTTTACCATCCTTAACCATTCTTTCCTGTGCACTCACCGAAGCTATTCCGAGAAGGTCTGTCTCCACCTATCGTGTAGTCTTCCCGAGGTTAAGTTGAGACAAAGTGTAGTCTTCTACTTGAACCTCGTGTATGCTTTTCTCTACTGGTGGGGCAGCAGTCTCTATGATGATCTCACACTCTGCATTCCTTTCTATGTGAACTTGTTTCTTTAACCTCTTCACCGACATGTCTTGTGGGATGTGGTCGAATTCGGTAAAGTCAAGTTCATAGGAGGGTTTTTCCCTCTTTCTTCCTAGGAAGCCTTCAAGCCAAATAGAATCTCGGCGAACTTCACTAGGAGGGATGTGAGGCCCTTGAATGCTAGATGTGTGAGACTGTGCTGGAGCAATGTCTCTCGGTGGCGAATCCAAGTTGATGAGGACTTGTGACCGCTGTGATACTGGTGATATTGGTGGCTTTGCTTCCATAACAGGCACCGTTTCTGCTGCTGCTTCTACTGTTGTTGTTTCTGCCATTGGCTCTGCCACTGGTTCTTCAACAACTACTGCTGCATGCTCTTCCGTGATAACTTCTATTGGATCAGGGGTAGCAGTCTCTACTCTTTGTTCTGGGGCAACAATACCCGTGATTATTTCAGGACTATGTGTGGCTTTCTCCACAGGTGTCCTCTGTGTTCTAGGCTTCGTAGGCTTTGACATCCTCATCCCTCGGGGAGGATTGCACCATTGCTTCTGCCTAGGTTTCCTTTTTGAAGTGGAAGGTGGTGGAGACCGAACCTGTGGCGGCTCTGTTCTATGAGGTATCACCTTCCTTGATCTCTTGCTGTCGAGATAGAGTTGGCTATTTCTAACCACTCTACTCATTCTTTCCTCTATAGACATGTTTTCCTTGGCATACCAATCCACTCTCGGGAGCGGTTGGGAGTCAACTGAATCCGCGAAGAATGAGGGGAGAATGACTTCCCCTTCATCATCGGACAGGTCCTCGATGTCTGCTGACATAAAATCAGCAATTTGTGAGAGTCTGAACCTGCTGTAGTTCCTTCTTCGCACTTCATACTCGTCTTGACAATTTACCCAATAATCTTCCATAGAAGACTTATGTGACGAGTGCTGCTCAAGATGTGTTGTGTTGGTGTGTTTTTCGTGACCGCACCAACGCAGAATAAAGTTGCCAATGGCTTCCCTATTCTCTCTTGATCAAAGTATTCCGCACGCTAAGATTGCAAGAAAGTTCGTGCGTTCAACTCCAAGGTTCTTTAAGTGCGAATAGGCTCAGTTTGGCTCGATGTGATTTGCTGGTATTTCAAGGGGACTTACGGAATTGTTCAACAGCGGAGAAAGGAATTTAAATGCTCGAAAGATTTGTCGATGAAATGCGGGTTTCCTATTCCAATCAGAAAGTACTGAATTGAAATGATGCAGGTTGAGAGAGTTTAAATATATTCTAAGGTGTGGACATGGTGATCAATTCTCACAAGCTTCAACCAGGCTCTGCTTTGTCTCACTTTGGACAACCTCCACAGAACCTGTGCAATCTTCAAAGGAGTAGTTCAAGATGTTCATATCACAACTTAGCATGAAAATACCATCACAACGACGCATATAAACATACAAATCATGATCGAAGTTAAGTACATGACATTCCAGTTGACCACACAAGGCACATTCACCATCAGCGAACACACTAGTGGTATGGATAGACGAAGTTTGCTCAAATTGAAGACCACATCCCACAATTACTATCTACTTGCATGAAAATGAAATTTATGCTACTCTACGCTACTTGAAGTAGAAGGGATGAAGAAACCTCGCTAGCTATCCACAACAAAGATGAATTTCACCATCAATGAAAGATCTTTTATTATGAAAGTTTTACACGACAATTTCTTACAAAAGTTTTCAAAGGAAAACTTTCCTTCTCCTCCAACTACACTATCAATCTACTTCTAAGTTATTTCTCTATTCTAACTTCTACTCTAATTCTACTGTCTCATGCTAAGCTCTACTGAAGGTACAAATGAGGGGGACTCCCCCTTTATATAGCTGGCCAAGTCCAACGGACGGCTCAGATTACAATCGGCTGGATGGCCCAGATCGTGCCACCTCAGCCCTAAACATGATTTGCCCTAAAAACCGCCACAAAGGAGAGTGGGGTAATAAATGCGTCATTAATGGCCACCACCCTTCTAGAAGATTCCCGTCTACGGACGCGTTCACACTGTTCTTGATCTTCGTACTCGGCCAATTCTGATGATCGCTTGGAGGAGGGTAAAAGAATCTTTAAGATTGCCACCTCGGGTAATAGAATTTGATAGAATCTGGAGTTCGACTGCTCTTGATCTTCTTCTTGATGTCGTTCTTCAATCTTGCTCGAACTTCCACTCTTGGATTTGAAGGATTTCTCAGTTTTGGACTAGATCATCTCCGCTTGCCATCCATCTGACTGTGTTGGGCGCACATTGGGCTCTTGAGGAGAAACTCCAGCACTTAGCCATTTCTTGCAACTTTCTCTTCCTTCATGTGAAATTTATAACTTTATCTTCCTCCGAAGGTTGTAATATCATCGTGCTTCATTACTTGGCCTCCACGCTCATCCTGCAAAACAAGCAAGGAGAAGGGCATTAGAACACATCATAATATAAATTCTCCTTACTTACCTGATTTTCGCTTTGATCTTCAAGGGCTTATCGTCTTCATTAGCCAACTTCGCGTTCAAATTCCTCGCGCCTTAGCCAAATTTTCAACCCATCCTGCATTCTGCCTGGCGCTCTTTACTTTGATATTTCATTCAACTCTGGCTTGAGAAGAAATTCTTTCATCTGGAATTTGATCAAAAATCATCTAGGCGACCATTTTCAAATTCATCGGCCAAGGCAATTTTATGTCAACCACATTTCATTTCATGCCTTAGAAAAATTTTTAAATTTCCCTTAGGAAATTCATCAACCTGGCGCCCAGTAAAAATATTCACCCTGAAGGCCCCGACAAAGCGTAGAAGACTTCAAAATCCATTCCTGATCGACAATCATCAATACCCAGAAGAAAATTTCCTTCAGAACGCGCTAGACTCATGGGTACCCAACGAACGGGTTCATTTAATTTTTGAATTTTTGAACCTTAGAAAAATATTATTTTGTCGAATTAAATCCATCCTTCGCTCGTGATCTTCCTGTTGCTCCAACTTCTTGAAGAACTTGAATTCATCTGTGCAATATCATTCACTTCTGACTCCACTGCTGAGAAAATTGGCTCGTACTCCACGGAGAAATTTTATCACTCTGAGCTCTAGGCGTAAAATAATTTGCCTTAGAAAATATTTTAATCATCTGCCAGCGAGAGAAATTTTTTATCAACTTCATTTAGAGGAATTTTATTCTCGGAGGCGCCTTGTATATTTCATCTTCACTTGCCATTTTGGATTTGACTTCACACGTGAAAGGCAATTTCAAAAAATTCTAACGCCTTAGAAAATTTAAATTTCCCATGTCTTAGGAAATTTTCTAACACTTTATAACTCTAGGCGCACAACACACTTGAGAGGAAAAAATAAATAAAAGCGCCTAGCATTTTGTTTCATACTTCACACGCCCCATTAAAATTAAAATTTAACCTCAAGCTATGATTGTTTTTTAACGCCTTAGTCAATTTTCTCCATATTTCTCTAGGCGCATATTGCAGGGGTGACTTTTAGCTTGGGGCGCATTTTGGATGTTGAGGTTTCATTCTTAAGACTGGGCGCATTTGATAGAGGCAATGTTTAGTTTCTGCCATGGGCGCATATGAAGTGTTGAGCTTCCAATTTCAACTTAGCAATTTTCAATTTCCCACGCACTTTCCAGATTTGCTATCAAGGGCGCATTTTGGGGTGGGTACTTTCATTTTAATGCCTTAGAGAATTCACTCCTGCCAGGGGCGCATTTGAGGGTATCAACTTCAAATTTAAGTGCCCTAGTAAATTTCATCACCCCTTTCAAGGTTAGGCGCATTCTAAAGAGGGAACTTTCAATTTTTATTACTCCAAGTGACTAAGGCGCATTTCACCCCTCTTACTCTGAGTTTTGGTGCCTTAGAAGAATTTTCCAGCCTTGAAAACTTTTCAAACTTCCTCATTGTAAGCTAAGGCGCAAATTATACCATGAACTTCCAATTTGTGTGACTTAGGAAATTTCAAGACTCCTGCCAGCCTGAGGGCGCAAATGGAGGGGGCCTCAAACACTTCAGGAATTTTGATCCGTTTTTTTGGCCTTTTAAAGCAAGCTTTGATGCTGGACCCGAAAAATTATCAGACTTGGTGGATTTCTTGCCCTTTGCCAAATTTAGGGTGTTTTGATCATGCTAACCCTAATTTGCTATTTTTAGAAAATTCTTCAAATTTTGTGCTTTGAATTGACTTCTGACCTGATATTGCCTTGATTTTGCTTTGTGTTGACTCTCGGGATGTAACTGAGCTGTCGGAGCCTGATGTCTGCCTGCACCTGCTATTTTTAGCAACCTGCTAAAAATAGCAACTGCTCAGAAAGTCTTCAAATTTCATCTGTTGAATGCCAGAAATGTGGAGATCGTGGTTGGATGCTGCTTCTGGTTGACTGTCCTGCTCTATCCTTGAATTTAGGAAACCCTAATCGACCTGCTAAAAATAGCAAATGCTTGATTCTTTATTTTCTGTAACTCTGTTTGCCTTGAAATTTGCGCCACAGATTACTTATCACGTGCTTGACCTGTATTTGCTGAGATCCGCTGCTGACCTGCCAATTATAGCTGCTGCTGAGGTGACTTACTATTTATAGTAAGTGTCTGTTTCTGAGACCTTCCTTGCTCCGTTTGCTTGGAAATTTGGACAGTGGGCCCATCGCTGGTGAACTTGCCCGTGTACGCTGACGCCGAGATCACCTTTCTATTTATAGCCTGCGCCGAGAATATCTTACTAAAAATAGCAAGTTCTCCGATTGCCTTCAAATTTTGACAGCAGACTCTCGAAAGGATGCCGATCATGAGAGGTACTTCCGTTTTGAACACTTTGACTTCTGACTCCTCATTTTTAGCGCTGAAGCTCGAAACCCTAATTTTATGCATGTCGCTTAGATGAGCTCCGTTTGACGTCGTTTCAGTTGCATGATGATCAGCTTGCAATTCTGAAGCGTCGAGCTGCTGCTCAAGTGACACCTGCTAAAAATAGAAAGCGGCCTGAAAAGTGATCAACCAGCTGTCGGATGATCTTGCATGTCACACTGCCCGAAAAATCTTGAAAAACCCAGAAAAACCCAGAAAAATCTTCAACATGCACGCACTGGCTAAAAATAGTAAGTTTCTGAAAAGTGGTCAGCTCCATTTGCATGCTACATCGTCGCGAAGCTCTTGGAAAACCCAGAAAGAAAATGCCGACATGTGCTGAAAATGTCTGCATGCAAACCCTAATATCAGCCTCCGAAGGCCGAATGCTGAAAGTTGTCATCATACTTTGCATGTCACATCACTGCGAAGGTCTCGAAAAACCCAGAAAGAATTTCCAGACATGCGTTGAAAAACTCTGCGTTTAAGTCCTGAAAATTGCCTCCGAAGGCAGAACTGCTAAAAATAGCAAGTTGTCCGTTTCAGTTCAAATTTAACCTGTGAGTAGCCTGATATGTTCTGGACGCAATGTGACTGTCGGAATCTCAAGAAGGTTGACAAATTGCCTGTAATTGCACACTTACTAAAAATAGTAAGTACTCAGAATCTGATGAAATTTTAGTGAAAACCTGCTAGAAGCATACTAACAACAGTGTTAAGCTCAAATTTCACGTCACTCTCCTCATTTGACTTCAACTTGGCTGGAAAACTCAAAACCCTAATTTCTAGACTTAGCCAAAATCTTACATTTAAGCTCACAGACGGGTACAATCCCGGGAAGATAGACAGTAGAAAAGAGAGACGACGAAAAAATGAACGAAAAGCAAAGCCAAAATTAGGGGTCCCCATTTGCAATGGGGCGATGTGTGAAAAACGTCACAACATGTTGCATAGAGCCCTCTGGGATCATAGGATCTTCTCTCAATGAGATACTTGAGATTAAACCTCACCGTTTCCTGACTCATCATCTTAGCATCTGCCGCGAATCCGCATCTATAGAGTCCCATTCCGATGGGAAAATTAACAGCCGTCTTCCTCTTCAAGCGCAAGTAGACGTGAACTTCGGACAACTGTC
The DNA here is from genome assembly GCA_007258455.2 of Sequoia sempervirens. Classification (NCBI taxonomy): domain Eukaryota; kingdom Viridiplantae; phylum Streptophyta; class Pinopsida; order Cupressales; family Cupressaceae; genus Sequoia; species Sequoia sempervirens. The sequence goes on from VDFB02114019.1 coordinate 51,935, forward strand.
TCAGGAATTCCATGAAGACTGCCCTATTAGAAGGGTATCTTGGTAGCATGGCGAGGTGACCAATGTAGCCATACACGCGTATGTAGGAGAACGCAGGGAATTGGATGAACCAATCCGCCCAATCCGCCATTGCCTCTCTGGCTGTCTGTGAAATATGCACGTGCATTTCATGGTCCAGCTCACGTATGGTGTGCATAATGAAGAGATCACTCATTCTTTTGAAGTGTCGCTCCGCTTGAGTAAACTCAAGACGTGTGAAATGTTCGTGAACCTTCTGCACACCTAAGGTTCCCACATTGTTCAATATCTTGAAATCACCTTGGAAGGCAATCAAGTATACTAGGTAAGAGCACATGTGAAACCTGTGAGCTTCCAGATACCTAGTGATTTGTCGGTGGAGTGTGTCACTAATCAGAGTGGCCCAGTCATAATATTCCCTTTTGCCAATGATTTTAACAATGACATAGTACATACATGGCTGGAATTGATGACCATCCTCTTCTCCAGTGATTCTATTGCGTAGAGTGATTAACACTGCGTACTCATCTTTACACTCTCCTCGTCCCACCAACTTAGGCAAGTTTTCCTTTGTCACTTTTAGCCATTTTTCAGCTATTATCCTTTGACATTTGTCCTTAGCTGTCTCAAATGCCTTCTCACATTCCGTCACTGATATGACTTTGCTGTTAGGACATGATGGAATATCAAAACACCTTTCGATATCCTGAGGCTTTAGACTGCAAACAATTCTTCCATTTGCTGCTCTGATTTCTCTGGTAGTAGGATTGTAATGCTTGACACAAGCGATTACAAGCTCTATGCTTTGTAGTGTGATGGGAATTGATGCGGCCTGTAGCAACCCGGATTCTTCAATATTCTACAATGTGATTTGATTCATGCCTTCTAGTTGCTCCAAATCAACCGCTGGATTTACTTGATGTAAATTTGTGTCAACTGTTTTCAAGTAATCATGGAGTAAGACCGTCTTGGTCTCGTATTGTACCTGAGAGTACTGCATCTTGAGAAACTTAAAGATTGACTGTAAGCTTGACCTTGTTCTGATAATCTCCGGAAACCCTTGAAAATAGCACCCTGCCGAGAAGTTTTTTTTTTTTTGGAAAAAATCTGGCACATGGGTTTTGTTCGTGCTTCAATGCTGGGAAGATTGTTCTATGACACCTTTGGTCTTTTGTCAGCACCTTGAGGTCCAAAAGAAAGGGTGCCTTTCTTTTGAAAAGGCTCTTTTTTCTTTGATCTTCACGTTTGACAATCATTTCCTGATATTTCTTCAACTGCCTCTTTTCGCTTTGTCAGCGACTGTTTACGATCTACTCCTTAGATGGTTTATCTGTTTGTTTCGTTGTTGTGCCAGCAAGCAAACGTCAAGAATGAATGTCTTGAAAGATCTTGGTGACTGCATTTGACCTTAAAAGATCATGGGCGCCCCTGCTTGAAAAAGGCTCTTTTCAGCATGTGAACTATCTCTCCTTCGTATCATTTCCAGAGTTAGTCAAATTTTGACCTTTTTCATTTTCAGGAATCTCCTTCATCAAACAACATCTTTTTAGACCTTTTCCGCCATGATTGTGTCGTTGAAGCTTTTGAAGCTTAGCTTTCAGCTCCTGGTACTGGCCAATTTGCCATTAATGACTGCGGAGCTCCTAACTTCATTCCTGAAAAATAGAAATAGACCCACCAGAGTAAAACATGTCTTTTGATGATTTTGACTTGACCAATGTGATCGTGAAGCCTTTTAATCCTATCAAAATCATTTTCAATCATTTCTGGGAAGGTCATATTTTCGGGGGTTTCCCTGAAAATAGGCGTAAAACCCTAATTTTCAAATTTTCAGAATTTTGCACGTGTTCCTTGACAAAAACCCACCAAGATTCTATGATTGGTTTGACCTAAAACAGACTTTACATGGCATTTTAACAAGATTTAGCTCAATTTATACAAAATGCCAAAAAAAATATTTTGGGTACAACAGGGAGAGGGACAATTTCCAAAATAAAAATTCATTCACAGAGCTATTTTGATTGTCCATGACATTATCAAATTTAGAAGTGTTAAGGGTCACTGATTTCCTTCCAACCCAACATGGCTGTTTAATGAATATACAGGCATAAGCAAGGTAAACTTTGGATAAGATCTCATTCTAGGCTTCCGATTCTAACTAATGCTCCCGTATGTTTTTGGCTAACTTTCCAAGCAATTGATTGGATTATCTACTGCTTTTTTACTGAGTCTTGTTATGGAAAAATTAGAAGAATCTTGAAATCTATTTTCTTTCACTTACAATTGGTGAGCTCACTGAACTAGGCAGCCTATACATGGTTAAAATATTTAGCCTTTTTAGGCCTTTCAAAATCATTGTAGCATCATTATTATGCATGCTATGTTCTCTGGAGACATGCTGAAAACATCACAATTATCTGAGAGACATTTTACAGAACAAAAATAATTTAAATTTAGCTTCTAATTATGGTAGGCAAAAACTTACCTGGTTTCCTGTGGCCCCAAGGATAAAGAAATGGAAAGCAATAAAGGCTATCATTCGGGTTTTGCTCTGCCAAACTGTTCTCGCTACTTTCTGATATCATTTGAAAACAATTAACACCTGGCAACACTTGTCAATTTAAGAGAAAAATTAGGTAATAGAGGCAAGATTTTAAAATAGGATACTTCCAGCAAAGAATATGTTGATTGACATATGTTTGTAGTAGTTGTAATGGGACTCCCAATTGCAATGTACATGGGCATTTGCATCAATAGAAACTATAATTTCTAAAATATGCTAGAACAAAGGAGAGACAGTCAGGGTAATAAAATTTAGCAGATTCATAAATTTATTTGTGTTGTCAAATTTGCAAATTGAAGGTTTTTGCACTTCAAATAACTAATGCGGAAAAAATTACTATCTTTAAGTTCAAAAAATTAGGAATATTTCACCTTCTAGGTGATAGCTCCATTTTCAAGGAAGATAGCTTATGCAAAAAGTCTCCATAATCTGAAAATTTACATCCAAATAGTTTGTGAACGATATGTAAGATAATGTAGCGTAAGGAAAGCAATGTTGATCTTCTGCATCACTGAAAAGATCAACAGACAATAGAATATTTGTTGAAATTAACTTATGGAATGAAAAACCATATGTTTCTTATGTGTTTACTGTAGTTAGATCTCTGCTGCAGCAGCTTACAGTTTGGAATTTGATCTTCTATTTGCATTCTCATATAGTAGTTGGCCAGGAAGCATTTTGTGAATCTGGTTAACAAAGCAGGTGGCCTGTCCTTTTCCTTTAAGATGAAGATGAAATTCACTAAACAGTTTGATGCCCCATTGTTTAACAGTTTAATTTGTATTTTGGTGATACAAGGTGACAGACAACAGAGCATCTTGGAGAAAAAATGTGAGCACCTCCAACAGATCAGCTATAGGGTTCTAACTTTGTTGTAGAGACAACTAAACTGGAATAAAATCTCCAGACCAGACTGTATGCATCATGTAAAATGTCTAGAGAGATACAACCTAAATTATGCCAAAATACTACAGAAACAGTTGTACAGTTCTATGGATGTCTAGCCTTCAGTACTTGCTGAATATTGGCCGCAGTTAAATAAGATTCAATGTTTTGATATTCACAGAAACCAATTACGAAGACAAAAAAATGTTAAATGTGGTATTTGGCCATATAGGCCAAATCAGTTGACTTAAAAAAGCATCCTAGATATCTACAAAGTGCACATCAGAATGAAATCCTTTTGGAAACTTATATCCCAGATTCCCAGAGTTCAATGTCTCCGTTGATCACAAGGGGAGACTAGCAGTAAGACATTGCATAAAGGATTGTATTCAATGAAGAACTGGGTATTAAATATAAAAAATCACATTAGACATATGTCAAGATCACTGATTCTTCTTCCAGAAGACATCGAGTATTAGCCCTTCAATGCATAGCTATAAGAGGAAAACATCAATTTTAACATTCCATGTGAAATAGTAGCACCCAAATTACCCAAGCTTTTCTATCACAAACCAGGTTGTTTCAGATCCAAACAGGTTACTGCTTAAGTTCATAGCATAATCTTCAAGAACTTATTTTATGGATTCATGTATGATCTCTAACTGAACAACCTATGCCTGACTGCAACTCATAAAACAAGCTTTATCTCTTTTATAATGCTAATTTCAATGCTTTTAGACAGAGTTATGAATGTGAAAGCTTGAGAATCTTTGAGCTTCTTGCCTTGTCCTTGGATCCTATCCTTGCTCAACTGAAGCCAAACCATGTTCCCAACCTTGAAGTGATGCTCCTTTCAATATTAGCCATGGCAATCTTTTTACTTGACTTGGGATTCCCCCAATGCAATTGTACCTTTTGTTGTATCAATATGTTCCTTTCCATGAACTTAGCAGCCTTAGTTGTTTCTCAGCTAGTTGCATTTTTGCCATTTTCTTCCTGTCTATGTATGAGATGGAATGATGTTTTGAACCAAATAGTCAAAACATGTCTCAAGTGGAGATAAATTTGTTGAAACGAGTACTTCATGCTAAATATATACCAAATTATCATCCAAAGTGTTTGGATTCAACCAATTACACCTCCTTAAGAATTGCATCAATGTCCAGTTTGCTATTCCACTTTACTCATCTGTTTGTGGATAGAATGCAGTAGATTTCCTGTACTTGGTGTCCACCCTCCCCTACAAATTGGTCCAAAAGCCCAAAAGCCTAGCAGATATGTTTGATTTAGGAAATGATTCCACCAAATTTAACAGGAAACTAAGGAATCAAGAAAATAAACTACTGCTCTACTTGGACATCCAAATGATAAGTGTTAACAAGGAGAAATTAAAAAGCTGTTTATAAAGAAATGAAGTGCTCAAATGAATATAAGTAACATAAACACAAGATTTTTATCCTGGGGAAACCATCATAGGAATTAAAAAATTCATTGGTAATGGAAATTGCTCTTCTACCAGAGCATATTGCTCAAATGAACAAACGCAGATGTAATACATTCTCTATCAAGCCCTTCTACTTCAGCTCTCTACTTATAGATGATACAATATTTTAATTTTTCTCTTTGTAGATCACTATGGATATGAAACCAATAATCTCCATCTTTCTATTTAGCTGTTGTTGTTTGTTCATGCCTCTTGTCAAATTGAAGGACTCCTGAACAGAAATGGAAGTGAAAGAATCAGCTGCTCATTTCAGATCATTTTTTTTTTCTGTCAAGCATCAAATCCATAGGCACAAATTTGACCTAGGTCATGTCCCTAGACATGGGTTCGACTCCACAAGTTCAAGTTTTCCCCACATTTTGTGAAACTATTTTGTCTATTATCTGTGACTAAGATTATCTACTTCTAGATCTATGACAAATCACACCTCTATTCTTGGAGAACTTTTGGTCCAACAAAAGTTTATATTTAAGATACCGGAATTTTTTCCTCCCATTTTGTGAGTTTTCTTTTGTGTACCACCTTAACAACTTCTATTGTACTGAGACTCCAATAGCTACAATCTCTTATGATGGTCAAGACACACTACAATGGCTGCTATGAATTGGGAACAAAAACTTCATCCCTACACATATAAATGGTGCCACTTAAATACATAATAAAAATTAAGCACACTACAACTTTTGGGCAGCACACTCCAAAGCCCAAAGATTCATATTATTTGCTGATTTTCCAGCTCCCAATGATGCATAAAAAATGCTTCAGCCTTTTCCTTTGTTGATTCTTCAGCCACTTGTGCTACATACATTTGTGGTTACATGGATTGCCATGTACCATGCTATGAATGATCCTCTTTTGTATTTGGAAGTCTTTTACAATGCTTTATGAAAGTTATTACAAAATGGTCCTTATTACCTACTTTTAAAAAGAAGGCCTTACAAGTTCATAATTTGAAATTGTTTCCTCATCCTACAACTATGTACATGCTATGGTTGTGACAAGATTTTGACGCACAACACAATAATGAGATCCATCACTAGTACGCTCTTAGCTTCCCCTTGCCCATTCAAGCAGTACTGCATTTTATACAGATTGTTGCATGATCTTGAGCTCATTTGATGAGTTTCTTCACAGCATTTGAACAGTACATAACAATATCCCTACTCATGTTTTTTATTTCAGATTCTATTTGTTTTTACCTCTCATTCTAGCATTTCATTATTCTGATTTTTTGTATCCAGCTAGCTGCTAGGGTTTACGATGTTACATTTTATAATCTTTATTTTTTTATGCTTAATGCTAAATCTTTAATTTTTTATCTTTAAATACATTCTATAATCTTTAATGCTTAGGTTTCAAATTCAGTTTTTCATTTGAGATATGGCATTGAGTGGCAACCCTAGGGGCCCAACTTGGAAGTATGCAACCCTAGAAGGAGAAATAGGGCAAGTAGTGTGTAATTATTGTGAGAAGAAGATGAGAGGCATCTACTGCCTCAAATATCATCTTGCACAAATCCGTGGAAGAGATGTTTTGCTTTGTGATAAAGTAGAGCCTAGTGTTATACAAGTTCTCCTTTCTTCACATGAGGGGAGGTAAAATGGGCAGCAGCAGATGTAGTAGCACGAGATGTCATTATGAATCTGATCACATATGACATGATAATGGATACTAGACACTGATGCTTGAGATTTATAATCATGACTGTTGGCACTAATAACTAGGTCAATGATGTGTATATAATTTCTTTTTTGATCTAAGAATGAATGAAAGACTACTTATCAGTTCTCCTTCTGTAAATTCAGATTTATGCATCTTTTTAAAGATTATTTTGTAAACATGCATCTTTTCTATGTTTGGGAATTTTGTCAAGATTTGATCAGTTTTTTCCAAGTTGCCAAGTCCAAGCCAAATTGGGTCTATCAAGTTTTTCCCAAGTTGCTGAGTCCGAGTTTGTAAACTATAGTGAGAATACATACCCTCATGCAACAAGTTATCACCTTATCCTTGCTTGCTTTACTCAATAAGTGGAAAATGAGAGATTATCATTGATGCAAGAAATTTGAAGGCTGCATTAACCCATTCATACATTTGCCACCTTGCTTGTTTAGCTTACTCACCCATCTTGGGTGCAACATACTTCTTACTTGTTCTACGAGCAGAGTTGGGAACTTGAACACTGCTCAATCTAAAGGAAAAACTTGGAATGCTAATCAAATGACCATAAAAATGGAAAATCTCTCACCCTTATCTCCTTTGTGAATTAAATAAATGCTCTATCAAGTATCAAATGACATACCTCAACCATCAAATGGTGGTGTAGCATCATGTGAAGGTTGTTCCTTCTTTGAACTTGGTGCCTTAGTGTGCTTGTCTTCCCCATATGGCTGCTCACTCTTGTCTTTTCCATTCCTTGGGTGAAGCTCTAGATGTAGCTTCCAACATTGCTGTCCTAATGTCCTTCTATCTTACAATGAGAGAAAAAGTTGTTAGTTTTACACATTCTTAAACCATTTTGTTTATTACTTGCTTTGAGTGTGTTGTGGCTTTTATCTTCTCTTTGGTTTGGAGAGTAGCTCTTTCTTTTCCCATCCTTACTTAGAATCATGTGCTTCTTAATGGTGTTAGTTTTGCACATCATTTTACACTAGTTACTTCTTCCACATTTAGTGCAAGGAAAAATAAATCTACATCCTTGTGCAATATGTCCATTCCTCTTCCAATTGGAACAACAAATGGACTATTTACCTTGATTACCCACATGCTCTTTCACCTCTTTCTTAGGCTTGGTTCGTGGTGAAGTAGGTGAAGTGGAGTCTCCCTATTTCTTTTTGTTTTTTTTTTGCAAGTTATCATTTTCTGCTTCTTCTGATTGTAGGATGCTTCTTCCTATTCATCTCTTTTTTGAATGTGATCTACCCAAATGAGAGTCACTTCCAAAAAAGAAATCAGTCACTTCCATGGTCAAGGGTTTGACCTTGGTCATTACAATAGACATGGGATTTTTCCCAACTATATCATTAGCAGAAGCGTCCTCAATTTTGCAAGTTTTTTCTTCTTTATCCTCCAAAAGTTGAGTCAGACTTTTCTTTTCTTCTAGATTATTGCTCAACCTTTTCTATCAATGTAAAATCATTTATAGACTTTACATGTAACGTCCCCGCCAAGGAACCCCAGAGGACAACACTAGCTATGACAAATTAATAGAACAATTTTTTTAATTTATTTTTAATGTGTTTCACTTATATAATCTTTATTTCAGCTTACATCTAAAAGTACAGTGAGTCTTAAGGTGTGCGTTGAGAGTGAGTTTATGTGAGTTTTTGTGTTAAAGAATCATTCCTCGTTTACTTCTAACTCTCAAGCTCTGAGTTTACTTGAGTTGTTAGAAGCATCATTAGAGTAGACCTAGTTGTAGTTGAAATTCTAGAAAAGAGAAAACCTCAGCTACGACGCTTGAGTTTTATAACCTTGTGCTCTTAGCTGAGAACAAAAAGATTGGCAAATAGTTTAGTTTACTTTCTTTAAGCATCATCAACAAAGAGGGAGCTTCCCCTCCTAATTTGAAGAGCAGTTTATCTGTGCATAGCTGTTTGTTTCAAATCCACATTCCAAAGGTGCGAATTGAAACGCCAATATACATCACACATGAATAGATGCTTTCTCAAAGCACACCATTCATCAACCTTGCAAATTTATCACATCTATCACACAGTCAAAATGGTGAAAAAGCCATTGATACAACCCTCACATTGTTTTGAAAACTATAATAACCCAATTTCTAGGTTGGCTTTGGAAAGTCCTTAGTATCTTGCAATTAATCAAGGAAATCATCAATCTGAGGTAGATAGTGCCTATTTTTCATAGAGATCTTGTTAAGAGCTCTATGTTGAATGCAAAGCCTTCATGTATCATCCTTCTTGGCACTACAACAATAGGTAACCAATTTGTCATATTGTTAAATTCTCTTGGATAAATCATTGAAGGCCATCTTTAGAAAGTGGGTGGTTATGACAAAATTTAGCATTCTGAAACTTTTTATCATTAGGATAATTGTTAGAACATAATGTTATTAGGGGTCATACACTTATAACATTTATATATTGTTCTAATATAAGGTTTTAAAACCTTACCTATAGTATTTTATGCTTACTACGCATATCCCATTTGAAATAGTTATAGTATAATAACTATTAGATTATTAATTATTTACGAATGGTGGTTGTTGAATAGGTGTGACTAATACCCCCTTAGGTGTTATGCCACTCTTTCTCCTATATTTTGAGGTTCTCTCTCATTTGAGAGATATTGAATTTGGAGATTTTATAGTGAATTAAATCACTATGTATATGAGGAATTATTGGCCATGTGGAAGCATGCAGAGGAGTGTCCCCTAGTTCGGTCTATATTATAATTGACCAATTTTGTAAGTGTTTTAACAAAATGATGCTTTATGGCGTTTTTTACCTAGAAAGGTTTTCCCCATGTATATCTCGTGTAATGTATAAAAGCTACGCTTGTATATTTCTCATTTTATTTATTTTATATTCTATTTATAATGATTAGTATCCTAAGATCTTGATTTCTAGCATGGTACCAAAGTAGGTTGAACTATACTAATCATTTTTCTCAAGTTATGTGATTAAGTGTTCTCAAAATATTCCTAAAATCAAGAGACACCAATCTTTGTTACATGTGGAGGATAGTAGATTGGCCAATTCATGTGGTGTCCATGATTGAGAAGATGACCAATGTAGTGTGTTAGAAGCTAAATATTGCTAAATTTTCTCTTTTTAAATAACATTAATGTTTTATCTGATTGTAATTTTTAGTCATTTATTTTTATATTTACTAAAGGCCACATAAAATTCTCACTATATTATAATAAAATATTAGAAAACAAAAATACACTTAACACACTATTGCCTCTCTTCTAATATGTAAATTTTGTAATGTAAGGTACAATTGTTTTTTGTTAGAGGAAAAATAGGTTTTGATGGGACCCAAAACCCAATACAAGCAGGTTTTGAAGGGACGCAAAACCCTTTCAAGACAAAGAATGCTGCCAAAGAAATAATCCGCAGAACAACAACAACCTAACAGCAGCAGCCATCAAAGGATAAGCAAGACAACTCAAGCTGCAAAAAACAGGTTTTGAAGGTACCTTAAACCTTATACAACCAGGCTTTTACAAGGAACTTGAATCCTAACTAACCATAAACACAGCCTGAATCAGCCAAGCCATAGCTAACCAATCACTCAGAACAATCAAAATCTGAGCCAAGGAAAAGAACCAACATAATGGTGCACAACACCCACATACCTCTAATTTTCAAAACTCCCAGCACATCCAAACTCCCCACCTCAATAGGGGAGTTACAATAGTTATACAAAAGGATGACGTAAGGTACAATTGATATACAAAAGGATAAAAGTTATTTTAACCATTCAGCACTGAAAGGGTTCTACAAAAAATTTCCTTCAAGGAAAAGTATAGAAGCTCATTAATCACTAGTAATCCTAAAATACATACATCAAATATTTCCAAGAATTAATGAATGTTTAGAGTGAGACAAAAAACACATGCATAGACCTTTAGAGAAGTCTTTACAATTCTTATGTTCTATTACAAATTTGGTATTTTTCTTTAGAATGATTCCCAAAGGTAATAACTAGAGAATAAAAATGTTAAAAGAAGTGTAAACATCTAGTACCTTGGGGTCTAAGTTTAACTCCCTTACACCAAATCAAAATAAGTTGCTGAATGAATAGAATGAATAACCTTACAAGTTGTGCCTTTGAGATTTTTTTGAATTTTTCAACATCATTAATTAGTGACACTAGTAAATCAACTATTATTTCAATTAACTCTCAACAAACTAGATATTAAATGTCATGTAATTAGCATCAAAACAACTTGTTTGAGAGGCATATTTAAAATATTTTGACACAAGTATTCACTTTATTTTTTCATGGCTATAGGAACTGATCTACTTAATCCATCTTTTATATTATATGTTCATACTCTTCGCTCTTTCATGAGAAACTTCAACATTGAAATATCACTACAATCTAAAAATGAAATTTTCTTTCTTTATCAAATTCCTTTTAACAAAGCAAATAAAGATAGAAAGATCAATCTATAGATATTACTATAATAAAATCATGATTCTTAAGAGATATGAAATAATACACCGCTAATATGAAAGGGAATGTCTTCTAAATTCTCTCGACTCCAATCTCTTTCTGAGGGGTTTGTTTTGGTCGAGCGATTGTTTGATAGAGTGGACAAGTTGAATATTAGAAATTCGCCCCATATCATAGAGCTATAGATTTGAAACGTAATAGACTAAGGGAAATAGAGCTGCTTAAACTATTGGAGCCGTGACAAAGTAGTCTTAAGTTAACAAGATTTAAAACTATAGATGGAATTGTACCATTCAAATTGTTCGCAGAAAAGTGAAGATTAACAAGTGAAGAAAGTAAGCCCAATGAAGGTGGGTTTACCCTTGTTATAGATAATGCAACTCATGAAAGAGTTTGCATAATGGGAGAAGGCCAATCTCTTAGTACCATGCAATGTACCAACTAACATTTAAAACATTGTGTGGCCCTATATGAGTAGTAGAAAGTAATTTTTAACCTGCAACATGAATGTCCATTATGGGACACACAAAACATTATGTAGATAGAATTTGTGACCTTACCAATATTATAGTGCGTAGCTCTATACAAAAGGGAATAAAATCAAGATTAGAGGCATTGCCTTCTATTGATTGATAGCAATGTAATAGCCTCACCCATCTTAATGGCCAACACTAATCACTAGAGGTTTGGTTAGTGGGGCATAGCTCCAACTACAAGGGCTCACGTTCTTGATCTCCTTTTTAGTTTAATCCTAATAGTTTATCATTGTAATTTGGTCAAACACTTAAACTATCATGTCTAAATTAATAGTTTCTGAGCAATCATGGTCTCACTAGACCTGCTATTTCAGATAAATAATGCACTCACTTAGGTAGTCAAAAGGACCTAAGTTTATCTTTCACTCAAAGCTTGGCAATAGCCAATGATTTATGTCATACTATAATTTTTTATTTTTTATTTTTTTAATAGATGAGTGTTACCAAAGAATAGGGGGTAACTCTCTATTACATTGCAACAAAATACTTTCCACCCGCAGGCCTTTCAGATTGTCACTAAAGAACAACATCACTACCATCACCTAAAAGTCAATAAGGATCCCTAATTGCCAGAAAGAGCCCAACCTATACATGAAGAAAGGAGACAACTGCCAAACCAGACATAGGATACGCAGGAATGCTTCATCACAAAATGATCACCTAGATCCCCAAACTTTGATTTAAGATTGCCAAAAGACCCCCCAATTCCGTTAAGCGCCTTAGGCTGTCAGAACCGATCCATGCTCTATCCGAATTCATGAACCGGGAAAAGGCATTCATATTGTTGTTTTTAACTTCAGCACGGAAGACTTCCCAGGCGTCTGACATGAAGTTTTTTGTTACCGCGGCCTCAGCAACCTCCATCCCCTCATCCAGAGCCAGTTTCGGGTCAAAGAATGCTCTCAGGAAACTCACCTAGCCGCTAGCACACAACTCCAATGTTGCGTTAGCAGTAGTAGAGACATTGATGCCAACAACAATCCTATTAAGCCGCACCGCAACCCACTCCTTTGATTCATGAACATCGACTAGAGCACCGCAAACAGTTTCATATATTCTGCCATCGCACCAATGTTGATTCACGCCTAATACCTTCGTAGCAATTGCAACAGTTGCGTGAAGAACCTCTTTGTTCTAGCGACTAAAGAGACGAGAGCATTGGCTTGCTATAGGCTCCTTAGCACACGCACAGGCAACTTTGAATTGGAAAACCATGATTTTATGGTTTCACATTAACACCTTAGAACCCCATTCCTTGGGCCAAATATAGCTGAATGGATATCTTGTAACTTGCAGATAATGGAGAAGTTCGATGGTCAATCCCGTCGAGACCGGAAAAAACCGTCAATCCAAAACAACTCGTGACTAGTAAGAAACAGAGGGCCGCCATTTCCAGTTTGACCCGTACGGGATATCAAGTGTGGAGATCCATCGTATGATATGAGTAAATCTGCAAACGTACCAAGTTGCTCATCCTCCTGCCATTGACAGTCCAGTGCAACACAATTTGTATTCCGTAACCCTATGCTGGTGACCTTTGGCTCCTCTCCTGGTCACTTGCCACCAAATCCAGGAGTCCGTTCCATCGTTCCACCTTGGAATCGATGATAATCTCATCCACTTGCCCAACCCTGGCGTTCGCTAGATAGTCGGCAACTTTGTTTGCTTCCCTAAAGGCGTGCCCGATTTTAAAATTTTCCAATTTTCCTATTTGTTCCTTGATTTGGCCAACCCAGGCGTCAAGATACCAGCTAGGGGATCTGCCATTCATAATTGCTTGGATGCAAATCATTGAGTCTCCCTCAATTTCGATTGACTTTATTCCCTTACTGATACATAATTGAACTTCCATCGACAGTGCTTCAAATTCGGCAACATTATTGGTTCTTTCCCCCAAATTTTTGGAGCCAGCCCAGACACATTCACCCATGCGATTTCTAATTATGCACCCAGCCCCCGCAGCCCCGGGATTCCCTTTCGCTGCCCCATCAAAATTCAATTTCCAAGGGAGATCCACTGGCCTCTGCCATCGTACTGATTTTCTATCAACCTTTTCTGTTACGGGCATGCATGTCTTTGGTCTTCTTAAGCTATCCCACGTTTTCTGAATGTCTTCATCCCATTTTGTGAACTTCGAGCAGGATTTCACTCTTGTCCTATTATTTGCTACCTCGATAATTGCAGCCTTCAGTTTTTCAATTAACCTGGTATTTTCGAGTGCTTCGCCTTTGAAGATTCTCCTGTTCCTTTCTTTCCAAATGTGCCATACTACCAATGATGGAGCCAACACCCAAAGGCTTTGCCAATATCCATTTCTGTTACCCATCTTCCATGAATTGAGGAATTCGCACAAGTTCTTCTGTCTCGGGCCTGGTATTGAAAAAGAGTTCTGAAGCCAGTCCCAGCAAAACATTGCAGTAGGGCATGAAAGGAATAAATGATCAGCGTCCTCTTCATTATGTTCGCACATGACGCAACGAGTAGGGCCTACAATTCCCATTCTTTTTAAACGTTCCATTGTTAAGCACCTCTTGTGGAATGCAACCCAAAGAAATGCCCCTGCTTTGGGTAGCACAACTTGGTCCCAACATAATTTCGCTAGCCAATCTATTCTTGTGCCAATTTCCGCCTGAATTTGAAATCCCAGTTTGGCGGAGCATTCTCCTGATTTTGCCCCACACCACACAATGGAATCATTTTCTCTGGATATCAGGACTACCCGAATGTTTAGTTCTTCTGTGATTGCCTTTAGTTTAATTTGGTCTAGATGTAAATGTTGCAGATTAATCCAGTTCGCCTTTCCGCCTTCTGAAGATGCAGCTGGACTGAAATACCTGGCAATTTCAATACCCCCTACACTCTCCAGTTGTCCTACTTCCAATTCTAAATCAAATTGTTCAGCCAAGATCCTATAGCCGTTCCAAGAGTCTGTCCAGAACCTTGCTAGTTTTCCGTTTCCAATTCTCCAAGTTATATGACTTGTAATCAACGGACGACACTTGTTAATGAATTTCCAGATTGCGGAGCCACCCCTTATTGCATCTGCTATTAAGATCCTTGAGGGAGAGTCGTTGTCTAGATATTTACTTTGCACTATGCGGCACCACAATTTCTCCGGGTGTCTATGCATTTTCCAAACTAGCTTTGCACCCAAAGCAATGTTTTGTCTTTCGATACTCCTTAGTCCCGCACCCCCTTCGACTTTCGACTTACAGGCAGTATCCCACCCAATGAGTGAGATTCGCTTTTCTTCATTTGACCCTTCCCATAAGAATCTTTTTAGAATCTTCTCTAGACTCGCTTCTATCTTCTTAGGGGCTTCATAACAGGCAAGTGTGAAGATTGGGATTGCCGAGAGCACTGATTTAGTCATGGTCAATCTGCCTGCTAGAGTTAGCCATTTGTTTTTCCATGATAACGCCTTGGTTTTGCATTTATTCAAAACTTCGTTCCAATGCTTCGATTTACAGGCCCCTTCAAAAATTTGTACTCCAAGGAACCTGGCCGGGAGCTTGTCTTCTTTGAATCCCAGAATTGCCGCAATATCCTTCTGTAGATGGACCTTTGTGTTGAAGAAGTAAATTCTCAACTTCTCTTTGTTCATTTTTTTCCCTGACTGTGTTTTGTATTCCTCCAATGTTTCTTTGATACATTTTGCCTCTCGCAGACTAGCCTCACCAAACAAGGTTGTATCATCAGCAAATTGGGTGTGGGTGATTTGCTCGACGTTTGGAGCTACAGTAATCCCCCTCCAGTCCTGCTGATGGTGGCGCCTTTTGATTGCACAACTTAGTGCTTTTTCCATTATTACAAATAAGGACGGAGAAATAGGGTCCCCTTGCCGCAGTCCATTGGTCGCCTCGAAGAAGCCATGTGTTGAACCGTTAATCAAAATAGAAAATCTCACCGAGGAAATACATTGTTTAATGAGTGAACACCAATGGCTGTTGAAGCCCATACGCTGCATTATTTTAAGCAGAAAATCCCATGAGACTTTGTCGTATGCTTTGCAGACATCCAGCTTTATTACCATACCCGCAAATTTTTCCACTTTTAGCGAATGCACGGCTTCACTGATGAGTAGGATACTGTCTAATATCTCCCTCCCTGGAACGAAACCAGTCTGCTCAGGAGCAATAATCTTGCCTAAAATCTTTTTGAGTCTGTTTGCTAATACCTTATAAACGGTATTGTAGAGTGAAATTGGCCTATAATCTCCAAATGTCCTGCATTTTGTTTTCTTGGGAATGAGGGCAATGACTGAATTATTGATGTCCTTAACGAATCTCCCTGACTTCCTAAAGTCTTCTATCATTTTCCACAAGTCCGCCCCTAAGAAGTCCCAACAATTTTGGAAGAATCGAGCAGGGAATCCATCCGGCCCAGGTGCCTTATTGGGGTGTAACTGAAATAAGGCCGCCTTTACTTCCTCCATTGATATTGGCTTTGTTAACATGGCATTATCAACATCATCCACCCTTCTATCTATTGCATCCAGGATATTCCCCTCATCGTTTGGACCAAATTCTTCCCCTAGTAAGTTTTTAAAGAACGCCTCTGCCTCTAACCCTACGTCCTGAGTGCTGCTTTTCAAGGAACCGTCCTTCGAATAAATTGACTCAATTTTGTTTGCCGCTCTTCAGGCCAACACTGACGCGTGAAAAAATTTCGAGTTTGAATCACCATCTGAGAGCCAGACTTCTCTTGATTTGTCCCGCCAGAATATTTCTTCCCTCTTAAGTATTTCTGCTAATTCGTTCTTCAGATCCTTCTCTCTAATGAATTCCTCATTTCTCATACCATCTCTGATTACTTTTTCATTTAGGGCTTGCAATTCTAACTTCACTCTTGCCTTTTCTACAAATATATTTTGAAATTTGTCCTTGTTCTAGGTTTTAAGTTTAAATTTCAGGTGCTGCAATTTTTTAACGATTTTAAAACTGGTCGATTCGCCCACGCGATGCTCTTTCCACCAAGTTTCCAGCAACTTCAAAAGTTGGTCATCACGCCACCACATGTTCATGAATCTGAATGTTGAATTTGGGTGGTCCAAGCCTGTGAAGAGATTTAGTTCGACAGGGAAATGATCCAAAATGGAGTTTGGCAAAATGTGAGCCTCGATGGTTGAACAAAGATTGCGCCATCCAGCAGATATCATGAATCTATCCAAACGCTCTGATATTGCCATAAAGTCCTTACGCCTATTGGTCCAAGTGAATACACTGTTCGATGTTTGACAATCTTCCAATTTTGAGCAAGCAACAAACTTCCTGAAATCTACCATTACTTGTGTTTCTGACCTTATCCCACCGCTTTTTTCTGAAACTTCAAGAACCGCATTAAAACCACCACCAACAATCATGTTGGAGCATGAGTGGTCCTTGATGAAGCTCGAAACCTCCATCCAAACACGGGCTTTCTCCTTCGTTCCAGTAGGGCCGTAGATGTTGATGAGAATGAATGGGATGTTGAGACTCAAGCTAAATACTTCCGTTGCTAACCAGTTTACTTGTGAACACAATATTTTTATCGAAACCTCAGTTTCCTTCCAAATTAACCCGAGACCTCCTGAGGCACCGGCCGATTCTTGAAAGAAGCCATTCCAAGATCTGATGTATTTCAAAAATGTTCCAGCTTCTGATTGTGACAATTTTGTTTCTTGTATGAGAATTACATCACTTACACTATTCTGCAGCTAACGCCTTATCAGGCGTCTTTTGTTAGGGGCCATTAGGCCCCTGACGTTCCAGGTGGTGAGCTTCATTGTTTCCCAAGGGAGGCCGATGCTCCCTTGGTACTCAAAAATTCTTTGATGCTGGGATAGTTTCTGACTGTTGCCTCTTCTTCCCTCAGTTGTTTGAACGATTTTCTGCCCCAGGGTTTTCTTTGTTTGCCGAATTTACCCATACCCAAATGCAAGATTGCAGTTTGAGTAATGCTTCTTTCATCAATTATGTCTAACTCATCTCCAGGTTCTAATTCAGCTTCAGAATCTGTCGGAGGAATGTGAGTTCCCATCCGTTCTTTTTTCTGTTTGTCCAACTTCGCCATTTCTTCTGATGGCTGGTGAGGCTTGATCCCAATAGTACCAACTTGATCCGTGCATACTCCCTCAAATTTCTTTTCCTTGGATTCCACTGACCTTGGTTTCGGCTCCCTTGACTCATATGGAACTAATTGCAATCTATTATTCTCTCTTACCACTCGCCTGGGGTTTCTGTCTTCTTGCCCAAGATTGCATGACTCCTCATTGTGCCTCCTTGAACTGCATTTTAGGCAAAATATTTTGTCCTCTTCTATTTCAACGACCTGGGTCCATGTTTCCCCTTCCACCTATAATTTTATAGACCGAGGTATGGTGTTTATCGCAGCGATTTGCAACCTTGCATATTTATATAAATCGCTATCAATAATATCCATATCAATGTCCAGCAGGGTTCCCAGCGATCTTCCTATCTTTTCCAAACAGCCGCCATTCCAATATTCGAAAGGAAGGTTGTAAAGGCGAATCCAGACCGGATGATCATACGGCTTGAACCAGGTAGGATCGAAATTTTTCTCCCAGGGTTGCATGTAGAGCGAAAGTATGCCCATATGCCATACCCCTGCCTCAGTTACTTTTTTCATTGACACTTCGTCTGCAAAAACCACCACAAAAAAGTTTTTTGGCAGAAATCTGAGTAATACTTCTGTCCTCCATTCCTTCTTTATCCAATCTCTGATATCTGCCCTACTGGGACAGCCTCCAATGAAACGACATATTATTGCGAAATCATTTAGGATTTCCGCATCATTCTTTATCTCCTGCGATACATCAATCAACGGGATTGTTTGCTCTTCTGTTGAATTAGGGTTTTGTTCCTTCTTTAGATCCGAATTCCTTGCAGCGGTGTTCCCATCTTCGTAGCGAATTCTTTCTTTTTTCCTCCATACTGATTTATTCCGTGTTTTGTGATTACGAAATCCAGGTTGCTTGAACTTTTTTCCTGCATCACCCCGCCAATCTTCTCTTATGTCGTCTGAAGGAGAATCATGCCGCATTCGGATAGGACCCTGCGCCTCCTGGCCTTCGCGTGACAGTTTACGGTGTGTCGAGTAACAATGATCAATCCATTCTCCATTGATGAACACCCATTGTGGAGTGTGGTTTTCATTCTGCAATTCTGCTTTCTCTGGCTTTTCCTGAATCACTTCGTCCGCCCAGCTTTCTCTGCCTTCACCCTTCGGACCTGTAGATGCCTCGCTCCTCGCCATATAATTTTGTGTTTTTTGTCATACTATAATTAAAGCAAAGTCTTGAAATATTATAATTTTGTTTTTTCAGAAAGTTTGCATGGAACTATGGTATGGAATGCAGTAAAAAATTTCTCTTGAAAATGAGATATAAGATCAAAAGCGAAATTTTTATTTCGTGAATCTTCACTTTATTCTAAAAATATTTTATATATGTGGGTTCATAGAAACTCTCATTGCTCTATTATATTGCTATTTCTGTCTATCAAATCTCTTATTTTGTGGTTTATGGACCAAAATATATCAAACAGCCCTTGCATTGTTATTTAACTAGTAAAAGATTTTATTCAATGATTAATCAATATGAGATATCAATATTGCATTTTTGGAAATTTACTTATCAATGTTGATGTTCATGTGCAAAGTCAAGAGAGCCTTAATGCCCATCACCTCATCTTATGAGATGGTTATTCCTTGTAACTATAGAGGCTTATTAAATTTGTGATAAATCTTCTCCATTGACATTCAAATGATATTTCACCATCCCTTTATTGGAAAAAGTGTACCTTTTTAAAAATTAAGGTTGTTTGCTTGCATTAGTTTTACTTATGTGAGGTAACTCCCATATGTTAATTATCTTCTTGTTCCTACTAGTTGTGTGTCTCTTCTCACCTATATTTTAGGTTGAACATGATAAAATCCAGTATTACCAAAATTTTGGAATTGTTTCCTTTCCTGCTATCTATCCTTGGAAAAATCTTATGGGATGAAGTAATAGTCAAATATTTTTTTAATTAAAAGCTCAAAAATATAGGGAATGGGCGATTTATTTTCCCATATGTTGTTTATGTTTTGTCATTTTTAACCTTTTGTCTTTAAATTTTAATGATAAAACTTGGGAGCAAACTAGGATTTGTCAATCTACCACACCTTCATTATCCTCTTGTAGAATAAATATGTAGGAGAAGGCTTTCTCAATTGTTGCATTCAATATACACTTAAAATTTTCACCTAAAACTATAATTGTGGTAATATTAATCGCACAAATTCTCAAAACATCTATAGTATAGGTGTTTGTAATGTCCCCTTTTGGGATTGGCCTAAATCTTGCCCTAGAATCACAAGCTTAATGTAGTTAGGTTTATAACTTACCACTTAAATGCTTCAAGCAAGATAAATCTTAGTTCAGGTCTTGTAATCATGTTAGATAATATTGGAAATGTAATTCATGTGATCATAACATAATAAATGCCTTATCTATTTGAGCTATACAAAATACATAATTATTTCAAGACTATCTAAACTACCAATATTCATAATGCACAGTGGAAGTTTCAATTGCAATAGGACTTGGATGAGAAGTAGGATAAGTCCACCCAAAGCTATCCGTCTAAGCCCAAGAGCACGAGCATCCGACCAAGAAAACCCACCTCTTGGCCCCAAGTGGCAAGAACATCCGAACCAAGACAATTCCACCCTTGAGGTGGGCTACTTAGTGGACACACTTGTATCTGCTTTTCCTATCCATGCTATCTTGTCCATCCTCTTATAATTGCAATTCCTTGAATCACATCTTAACAACCAATCATAGTTTGACTTGATAGGAAATCCTTGAAAGGGGTGCCTATGAACTACTCAACCCATCTAAGCCCAAGAGCACGAGCAATCGACCAAGACAACCCACCCCCTAGCCTCAAGCAACAAGAACATCCAAACCAAGACAATTCCACCCTTGAGGTGGGCTAGTTAGCATGGGGGAGCCCATAGACTGCATCCTCCTAACTTGCTTCCTTCAACCTTACACTTGATTGATCATAGGTTAAAGACATATATCTATCTATATACATATATATATATATATAATCTCTTCATTTTTATATTAAGATCATAATTACTTATAAGGCTCAATAATTACTACAAGCATCATCATTGTATACTCTACATATATATACATATCTCATATAAATACATATATGATTGCATGCAATAGCATACTACAAGAATAATGCATATATAATTGCATACAAGTAAGATATATCATACTACAAGAATAATAAATATAAATAATAGAATTGTATAAGAGTGAATTTGCACCCCATGTGCAAATCCCCTTTTTTCCTTTATCCACTTTAGAAAACCAAGATTGGAGGCTTAATTCCACCTAAGCCCACTGCTTGCATCACACTTGGTGCCTATTTTGAGCATTGGTGGAGGTGTTTCTTTCGGGGACGCCCGTGCAGCGCGCAGACATCCACGTGGCGCACTGACGTCCCTGACAGATTTCCGCATCTGGAGCCTGTAGAGGCGTTACACTTCCCATTGGGGGTCGATTTGTAACGCCCTCCTTGGCTGACTGACCCGAATATGGTCGTTTCTCTTCATCTCTCCTTCATTTTCATCCATTGAACAAGCATTGGATCTCTTCTACCATCTCTTTAGATCTTCTTCCATCTTCTACACCTCTCTCTAGTACTCTCTAGCTCTCTTTGAGCCCTCTCTTAGCTCTCCAAACACTTTACACTTCACAACAACATCAACACTCCACCACTTCAATAGAGCAAGTGTGGAGCAAAACACCATTGTAGCAGAGGCTTGAGTTCCTCTCATTTCTCCCCCAAGCAGCCTTGAGTGCTCTTGGTGGAGGTGGTAAGATTTCACTCCTCTCCTCTATTACTTGGTTGAGTAGCATAACACTGTTTTGTAGTGCTTTAAGTGCTCTTTACTTCATTTCTACTTTTCTCTCTACCTTCTTGGTTGTCCATGGAGGTGGGAACACCAAAACGGGGTTTGACTGAGGCAGGCCCCTATTAAGCCACCCAACAATTTCTCTCTCCCTCTTATGTGTAGGTATTGAAGACACCCATGAGCTGGAAACTTCATCACTCGCACGGTTGTAAGTATTTCCTTCCTTGCTTCTCCTTATCCTCATTTATTCTTTACTTTACTTCAATTCTACCACTTTATCGCATTCTATCATTTTCCTACATTCTGTCAATTCTCAGTAATCAGATTGCTAGTTGTTGCTTAGGAATTTTCTGAGACATTCTTGTTCTCTGGTTCGTACAAGACTCAGCACGTTGCACTGTCGTCCGTTTTCTGCACTGTCATCCTTTGGCCGAGAGCTTGATAGTCTGTTCAGAAAATGTTTGTGACTTGCTCTTTCGGATTCTGAAACTCTCGCTACTGTTCCATTGAGGTAGTATAGGGCAGTTCCTCCCATGAGGCTCTCTGAATGAAGAGAACTCGTGAGTAGCGAATCCCCCTATATTACAAGAATATATATACATGTATAACTGCATACAACAGTTAAGAGAAATCCTATCAAAAGAATAATAATAAATATAAATAACCAAACATATAAGGATATAAAATAACTATGATAGACATACACGATTTGTTGTATTTCTTGATGATCAAATTTAGAGAATATCCTTTATTAAAGGATTCCTTTTTTAGAATCTATTCCTCTTCCTATTCGATATCTTCTAAAATGAATATGAGTCTCTTTAAATACCTTGCGATCCTAATAGTTGTTGCACCCCTTCAATTGGTGGTGTCTTTTTAACAGTTATCTTCCCCTATCACTGACTTTAGGAGTCGTGTCATTTCTAACTGCTATGCTGTTTCAGGAGACTTGTGTTCCTTGGTTTCACTTGCCTTTTATAACCACTATAACAGGCGTAACAAAAGACCTTTAGGCATTTTATTAAGTCCTACAGGCACATTATATGTATAAACCTTATGGGCATCTATTAAATTTCTTCTCTCTGTAAATCTTCCACTTATAAAAGCATTGTATTAAGTCCTACGGGCACTATGTAATGAACTTGGGGTGAGGCTGATTTGAGGAGACCTAGGCTCCAATAAAAATCATTGTAAGATATATATATATAAAATAGCATCATTTTTAAAACACTAGGATTATAAGTTATGACAAGATGACTTTCATGTAGTCTGGAATACATGTTTTCCATCTTGGCATATATTTGTGTCCTTATTTATCACTATTAAAGAAGACCTACGTTACTAGGGTACTTCATTTTTTCTTTTATGGAAATTAAAATGTGATGCTCCCTATTAACATTAAGGGTGAGTGTTAGAACATAACATTATTAGTGGTCATACCCTTATAACATTTATATATTTTCTAATATAAGGTTATAAAACCTTATATATTATATGCTTTTTAAGCATATCTCATTTGAAATAATTTAGTCTAATAACTATTACATTATTAATTATTTATGAATGGTGGTGGTTGAATAGGTGTGACTAACACCACTTTAGCTATTATGCCACCCTTTCTCCTATATTTAAGGAGGTTCTCTCTCATTTGAGAGATATTGAATTTGGAGATTTTATAGTGAATTAAATCACTATGCACATGAGGTATTATTGGCCATGTGGAATATGTAGAGGAGTGTCCCTAGGTTCAATCTATATTATAATAGACCATTTTTGTAAGTGTTTTAATATCAAGGAGTCGTGTCATGCTATGCTGTTTCATTGTGGGTTTCACTTGCCTTTTATAACCACTATAAAGGCGTAACAAAAGACCTTTAGGCATTTTATTAAGTCCTATAGGCACATTATATGTATAAGCCTTATGGGCATCTATTAAATTTCTTCTCTCTGTAAATCTTCCACTTATAAAAGCATTGTATTAAGTCCTACGGGCACTATGTAATGAACTTGGGGTGAGGCTGATTTGAGGAGACCTAGGCTCCAATAAAAATCATTGTAAGATATATATATATAAAATAGCATCATTTTTAAAACACTAGGATTATAAGTTATGACAAGATGACTTTCATGTAGTCTGGAATACATGTTTTCCATCTTGGCATATATTTGTGTCCTTATTTATCACTATTAAAGAAGACCTACGTTACTAGGGTACTTCATTTTTTCTTTTATGGAAATTAAAATGTGATGCTCCCTATTAACATTAAGGGTGAGTGTTAGAACATAACATTATTAGTGGTCATACCCTTATAACATTTATATATTTTCTAATATAAGGTTATAAAACCTTATATATTATATGCTTTTTAAGCATATCTCATTTGAAATAATTTAGTCTAATAACTATTACATTATTAATTATTTATGAATGGTGGTGGTTGAATAGGTGTGACTAACACCACTTTAGCTATTATGCCACCCTTTCTCCTATATTTAAGGAGGTTCTCTCTCATTTGAGAGATATTGAATTTGGAGATTTTATAGTGAATTAAATCACTATGCACATGAGGTATTATTGGCCATGTGGAATTATGTAGAGGAGTGTCCCTAGGTTCGATCTATATTATAATAGACCATTTTTGTAAGTGTTTTAATAAAATGATGCTTTATGGGGTATTTTACCTAAAAAGGTTTTCCCTATGTATATCTTGTATAATGTGTATAATTTATGCTTATATATTTTTCATTTTATTGTTTTATATTCTATTTATAATGATTAGTATCCTAAAATCCTAATTTCTAACTATAATCTGTTGTTAAATTCTCATGTACCATTTAATTGTACAAAGCTTAACAAAGGCTGTCTTAAGCTACAATAAAATGATTCAGATATCTCACACTGCAAACATGTCTAAAGTTCAGCGTTTCAGCATTTCTCTAACTTAGTTCAATTCATCGGTTTCAAAAAAATGGTCTCCAATATATTCAGTCATAACATGGATTCAAACTATCACGTTTGTCCTGCTCAATAGGAGAAGCAAATATGCTCTTCAGATTAAAAAATTTGTCAGGTATAATGTTTTCAATAAAACAGTGAACTTCAATATACTAAAATATATTTGAACATCCTCATATGAATTGAAGATAAAATTCACTTACAAGAGAAAGATGTTTATAACTATTTTTCTCAGACATGAAGTCCAGCTTAGCCAGAAAATTTATTTGGTTTTCATAAATTTGCAAAAATCTCTTTAAAACTTTTATTCAAAGTTGAGGTTGAAAGGACACAGCAGTCCTACTGTGGATCAGAAGCAAATGCCCTCCGAGAAACTTTATCTGTAAATATGGACCAGATAAAGGATTCCAATTAGAAGATTCTATGGGACAACCAAACTTAAGAAGAAAATATTTTCTTCATAAAGACGCTGTTTCTCTTTGGTGTTTTATCAGCTTATTCTACTAAAAATGAATAGATAAACAAGAATATCTCTGTAAATAAATTTTACAATAAAGAGGGGTCCTCTCTAGAATCATTTTGAGAAGAAGAAACACATGAACATCCATTCTACAGGTGACTTCTAATCGTCAGAGATGAATTTTCTTTTCTTTAATTTAAGAACATTGAGGGGGGGACTATATCTGGAGCAAAATGTATAACACATTTCCTAACTACTAAAGATAAGGATTGCAAATTGGAACTGTACTTAAATCAGAGAAAAAACGGTAAAAATCATGGACTTTTGATAACTTTATTCAAGGAGGGATTCAAGATAGTTTATTTCTTGCAATCTAGAATAGAAAAACAAAACTTACAGTTAAAATATTTCTATCACTAACCATTATGTATATTGTAGTGTTTTTGTAGCAATTGGTGATCCAGATTCTTGTTTAGTTAGAATTAATTTCTAAATGAGAATGAAGTTCAACTTATATAGTTTTTCTTTATAGTGATACATGAAATAAGATGCTTTTACCAAATTATTTACATATATTCGCACGCAACATGCCCATTATTGATTTTACTTGCTTTCATATTTCATAATACATAAGAAATAAATGAATTTTCTGATTTGAATGCCAAAAGAGTTGTACCTCTTCGGAAGAAACGAGAAAAGCATTCCAAGCATCCATAAACATCAGGTTCTTCAGTCTGCTTCCTTTTACGTAAAATGACACGTTTAGTTATGCATGATCCACAATTAGGGCAAAATACGTCATGCGATTCCTGTTCCTTCAGAATTTTGACAATATCTTCGACATTTCCTTCTAATGCACTTTTCTCGAGTATCTTAATCTGGTTTTCTCTGAGTTTTTTCTCATCATTTTGCTTCTCTGTCATGGTTTGGCTCACCATCTTAGACATTACAAATTCAGTTTCTTTACTTTCATAATCAATAGTTTCACTTCCTCTGTCCAAATTTGCATTGATTTGAGAGCCTGCAATCATATAAATTGTATATATTATATAATATTAGACACAAACACTACTCTTGCAGTCATCTTTGATTTCTAAAAATCAGATTGATTTCTCAGCACAATATTCTGAGCTGCGACCACATGTTTGATGATGTATAAATTAGATATGTTAGATGGTAGGAACAAACAGCAATCTTTCAATCATCTTGAATTTCAAAGGTGTATGGAGATTGTTTTGTTCAAAGAGGGAAGACATTATGAATATCTTTTATTTGTCAGGTGCCATACACCAATTTTTAGCAATATGACACCTAGTTACAATCATTCTACTTTTGGAGGGGAGCCAGAATTTGTAAGCAAGCTAAACGAATTAATATAAATTAGCAAATTTCATATTTTATGCAAGATTGGCATGTACAGTCATGAACGAACTACTGGAATCAAGCACAATGCCAGAGTAAAATAACATGGTTTCAAAACGATAATTCAATCCCTAATCTTGTAAAAAAGTAAATGTTAACAGTCAAGAAATATATCCTCTTAACAATGCATCATGTGAAATGTCTGATTTTAACTTACCCTTCTGAAATTCATGCTTGATAGGAAAGACCTGCTCAATCAACATTTTCTCATTATTTATCCCTTCACAATGTTCTTTGTGATTCTGTATGAGCTCTATTCCAGGATTCATTGCTGGGTAGACCCAACTGCAGTGATGACATTTTCATAGACCTGCAAATTAAATGTCAAGCCTAAGTTACTGGTTCGTTTTTGGGTTCGGGTTCAGTTTGTGGGTTCGGGCAAATTTTTTTGGGGGGTTGGGTTCGTTAATACAAAAACATATAAAAATCAGAAATATATACATATTTGCAGTAGTAATTAAGTTCAAAATACACCACCATATTAATAGTCAAATAACATAGCAAAAATACACCACCACTTTCATAGTCAAATATTAAAATATTAGTGATACTCAAATGTCATGATATAAAATTATAAATTAAAGTTCAAACATATAAATGTCAAGTGTTTACAATCAGCCATTAGTTCCTCTCATAAGCAACTTTCTTTGGATAGAAAAATCTAATTGCACATGTTGTCAAGGATAGGAAAGAGGGAGAAGTGGTGTATGAATAGCGATTGGAGTACCATCTGTAGAAGTTGTAATATCAGCCATGGTCATCCCTAAATGCATCCTGGGTAATTTTTTTCTTTAAATTATAATATCTCAATAATTTCCTATTTTCTCCTGCATGGATAGGAAAATAATGCCAGATTCTAAGCATTCATTAAATGTACAAAAGCTTGCTGATATGCATCTAGGATTTTTTTAATATTAGTGATTTCTCACCTGATCATTAAAGAGAATAAGTATGTCACTTGCAAAGTGAAAGTTGGTGAATCTAGGTCCTCTATCATTCAACAAAAGGCCATATATTCTTCCCTTTTCTTTTGCACCAGAAAGTAGTTTTTTCAACAAGTCACTGATTATGATAAACAAATAGGGACTGAGATAATCTCCTTGTCCAAATCTACTGGAAAATAGAACCCTGACCAAGCCCCACAGTGCCAAAATCAAACCCTGACCGTTTTTGTCTCAGACTGAACCAGAATTTCGTACCCGGGTCGATCGAACCCAAACCAGGGGTCAAAATCCAGCGAACTGGTAACATAGTGTCAAACTGAAGCTTGTTATCTTTGAATTTTAGTCTAGTCCAGCATAAAACTTAAAGTAAGGAAGTAAATTTTATAACATGATTGCTCATAAAAATATATCAAATGGTATAATCACATCAGCACAAACCATAGTCACCAAGAAATTTTGATACAAGTACTGTATCCTTGCCCTTGAACCAGAGTTTCCTACTAAACATGGAACAAAGTAAGCAAAATACTGGCTTATCAATTGTCTTCTGGTATTTAGTTGACTAAGCAAATCATCTAGAAAGATAATCTTAACATGGGGAAAAAGAAAAAACATCCAGAGTCAGTGTAAACTATAGCACAAACAACCGAAGTAGATTCCTACTCAGTTTCCATCTTTCTTCATACATAAGAAAATAAGAAGACAAAATCGACACATTGGTAAATAGAAGTTATAGATTTCTATAAAAACCATTTTGGAGATGCCTTTGTTCACTATGAAGTGGCATGAACAATCAAGGAGGCAGTTAAAGCAGCACCCCATACACATGAAGACTAGACATGATGCAATTCACCTGGTACACTTGTCACATCCCTGTAGTCAAAGACTAGAAACAGGATAAGAGTACAAGGAGACCGCATAGTTAGTGTGGGAATGGTAACTAGGGGTGAAGGAGGTGTGCACCATTAATGAGGCATGGCATCCCCACCATTATCATGCAATCTCTACATGAAAGTTGGGACAACCATCAACGCCCATTCCATTCAAAGCTTCAGATGAGAGGACAAAATGGCATGCAAGGCAGGAAATGCATGAAACAGATTTGTTAAAAAGGTTTTAAAAACTTTCAAGGAGAGGCAATTGACAGGCATAAAATCCAAACTGCATAACCTTGGTTGGCATCCTCCTTTCCTGCACTAAAGGGAAGCTTCCAAACAGGCTATGGATGCCCATCAAAACCTGAAGAATATCTTTTGATGCAAGGAAATAAAAGAGGGCACAAATGGTGGACAAAATGCCTCAAAGAAATGTGGTCTCAAGGATGACAACGGCTACAGGATACCCACAAAAGGGGTTTGTTGAAAAAGATGGTTTTAGAAACTTTGAAGCAAACGAAATTGACAAGTGAAAATCTAGATTCCACGACCTTTCTTGGCATCCTCCCTGTTGGCGCCAAAACCAGAGCTTCAAACAAGCTATGTAGGTCCATCAAGCATAAGGAACAAAGGATTTTCAGTAGAGTGAGGAGGAGGAGGGGGTTTCAATTCAATATCCTAAGGTACAACTAGTGGTTTCTTCAAGCGAATTAGAGGAGGTAAAAACCGTAAGTGTTGTATCTGCTGAAGTAAATAAAATATCTGCATTACAATTAAGGAAAGTATTGGGGTGTAATATTGGGTTCTACATTACCTCAAACACCAAACACCTCTATATACAGGTGCACCATAGGTAATTGATTTGGTAGCATGTGTTAAATGTTTTACCATTTTTACAAATTACATATAGTCTATGTAAGATGCAAAAGTTGGGACACTACCATTAGTTATGTGAAACCATGATGAATCATAAACTCACGCAATGTTTAAAGACGTAGCTAAATGATAGGTTTTGAGCCAATATTCTATTTTTCCTCAAGCCATTGCATGTATAAAATAAAAGTTAGAGGACCAAATCTTAATATCATCTCTCCTTAGTTCACTAACCATTATGGTTCATGTAAGCTTACCTTCAGATAGGACTAAGTGAAAACAGTTAGCAATGGGAAGGATAACATTGCGTAAGCTATTGCATGATACTCCAAACAAGATGGTTGAATAACACTGTTGAGTATGTTGCTGGTGAAGGTAAATGTGATCCAAGAGAGATATTAGATGTTTACTTGTCTATATTAAATGGTTTTTTATTTATTTTGCTTAGCTGGAGTTAATGATATCAGCTAGGACAATGTGATGAACCTAGAAATTTACTTTAGCGGCTATTACTATAATCAATAATGTCAATCTTCACATTGTTACTTAGCTACATTTTGTTTTCCCCACTCTAGGCATAATGGCTTGATAAATTACTTTGAATAGTGAAAGGAAAAATACCCATGTGCTATGTTGTGAGAAGATGTGGGATATAATGGCTAGATTAAGGACATACAAATAACCTTATATTCAACTTTCCATGGTGTTGGATAATTGTGTTTTGGGTTGGTAAAATAGTGAATGGTATGGTTATTAGTTAAATGAGAACAGAGTTAGTTATATGGGAAGAAAGGATTAATTGTAGCATCCAGATATTGTGTGTATTAATGTTTATGAATTTTGTGTTATGAATAAATTTGTTGACCATAATTATCTAGTATAATAGTGGTAAGTGCTCAAGCCTCCAATCGTATCATTGATATGAAGGGTTAGGATTATGGAAGTCACTTTTGTCTAGAAAATATTGTTTATATCATTGATAGTGATTGCTGAGCATGATAGAGGTATAGGAATCTTTGAATGCCAAATTGTGATAGGGTATCTTGTAGCTGTTGGATTTTGGGAAACCTTGTGCTTTATTTGACTCAAGGAGAACCACTTATTGATTTGAGGCTTGATTCCCTTAGGATCTATATCCTTCTAAAATGATTTAACTAAGAAATGCTTGTACTATTATTGGATAATAAATGGTGAGGACTAGCCCATCAGTTTAAGACACATCTATATTGTTGTTGTGTTTGGCTGCTTGCTAGTTGATGATTTGGATATTGAAAGATGTGTCATGATTATATGATAATGGTCACAATGTGTGTGCAAATAAAGATAATTTTTGTGGGTAGGTAATCGGCTAGCTCTATGTTAATGAGGTGAACCTAAAAGGGTTCTAGTGCGTTTATGTTGAATTATGAATCATAATGGTGGAAGGGTCTAAAATTGGGATCTTGGCATCCATTGTTGAAGTTCTTTAGTACCTATGTTTCTAAATTGTAAACATAGTTGGGTTATAACTTGTCTTAAGTACTTGACTCTATTTCTATTGATAATGTTTAGTTCTAATAGTTGAAATCTTAGGGAGATCTACATGTGACTTCAACCTCATTTGAAGCGGGGTATGTAAGAAATCCTTGTGTGAAAGATGCCCCTATGACCTCAAGTCTGTAGGGGAGGGTTTAGGTGATAACTCCAAGGTTTGCGGTTATTCCTAAACTTGTTCAACCTACATTTGACGGCTATGAAAGAGTTCAAGAAACTTGAAAACTCATCTAACAATGATGTAAAATTAGGCTAACAGAATCTAATGAGGTGAACAATGAGTATTCTTAGCTGCTAGGGAGGGTGTATGCTTTTAGTATACACCTAGATTGCGTTGAGCTTAGAATTGAGTTCCTAAGGGTGGCCTTTGCCAACTATGAAAGTGAGTACTACCAATATGGTAAAGCATTCTATTTAATATTATATATGTGGATTTAATCATGTCCATTAAATAATGTGTTTCCAAACAATAATGGAATGAAATAAATGGACTTTGATTCCTTATGAGTTTGCATGGGTTTATGTATGTGTTTGGATAGAGGCCATCTTATAGGGATTCAATGTGTTACTTATGTGTTGGTAAATTGACCCCAAACCTATAAGATAATTGAATAATTTACCAAGTCCCTTTAAGGAAATGTAACTAGATTATTAGCCATGATATAAACCCTTCCAATAATTTGTTAGATCTATGTCCTAGTACTTTCAAATGTCAGAATGTTCAATTGAGAGTGATACAGGAGCTAACTTCTTGCCATCACAACTAGGGTTGAGTGAGGGACTCTATGAGTGCATAGGTAGAGGATATTTGTTCTCTTAATGTAGCTTGTCCCACTCATCCGAAGGTGATCACTAAAATAGTAAAACCTATGACCCGTTTATAGATAATTTTATCATTTCTCCAGCATGACAGGAGTCAAGGAGCATGCTCTACCAAAAGAAGAATTCAATTGTATCATAGGGTTAGTCGGCTTTCACCAATGGCATGCAGGCAATGGATCTTTGTGCTACTATAGAGGCATGGATGGTTTCCACCAATAACATGCAAGTGATAGATGTTAGGAGTTACTTGATTTTATAGGGTTTAGATAGACTTCTACCAATGGCATGCAGGTAATGGATACCTGTGTTACTCTAGAGGCAGGGATGGTTTCTGCTAATAGTATGCAGGCCATAGAGCCAAGCCAATGTCATGTAAGCAATGGATGCTTGTGCTACTCTAGAGGCATGGATGGTTTCCGCCAATAGAATTTAAGTGATGGATGCCAAGATCTACCATCTCAGGAGTTTAGTATTGGCATTGGTGTATCAAGAGAATTTGTGTGTTTCCTATGTGGTGTTTGCCTAAGGTAGGATTTTTTGTTTTGATTATTAATTCAATCTATGTGATAGATAATATAGGTGCTAGCCTTGGGTCTATGGTATAACCATAAGACATCTTGATTATGTAACTTATATGGTGGTTTGATGGCCTAGAAGATTAATGAGTTATGTGAATCTTATTATTGGCCTTAGGTATTGCAAACATTGTTATATCTATACCCTTGCCAGTGACGACATCAAGTAGTATGGGATACTTGATTTTCATCATAGATGGCGGTCGATTAGAAAAAGGATGGGACCCATGGTGTAGTATGGGATGCACCAACATTCCTTTTGTAGATGAGATCTACTTACAAGCTTTTGTGTTAGTGAACCAAGTAGTGAAATGATGCATACCAAAGGTTGCATCCACTCCCATTGTGTTAGTTGGTCTTTATGTGAACACGTAATATATGTGTGGATTGTTCACACAAGATATATATGATGTATGCTCGAGCTAGTTACTATTGTACTTGTGACGTGCATATGAGCTAGTCATTATTGTACCTATGAAGTGTGTATGAGCTAGTCACTGTTGTACTTGTTATGTGTGTATAAGTGATGTTTTCTTGAGCAAATCATTGTGTGTGTGAACTT
>VDFB02114021.1:0-25938 GCA_007258455.2 Sequoia sempervirens
TTTAATGCTATGACACTTCACGGAGCAACTAAGCATACCACCATCTTGCAATCAAAACTTGAAACTAAAGACGATATATGAAACAATTTAGGCAGTAGCTAACTTTTTGTTGATGAAATTGTAATTCTAGGTGATCTTACTTCGCCATACCTTCTTTGAACCCCCACCACCTTGAGAGTTTGTGGAGTGCTGAAACTTGAAGTGCATGACAAAAATGATTGGTTGAGGAATGTGTGATTCCTCATTTGACTCTAGTTCATCTTCTAGTATGGGTTCCTCCTCTTCTTCCTCATTAGAGCCTTCAGTAAAACAATTTCTTTTCACTACATTTATGTCCTGGTATTTTGTCTGAATTGAAACACAAGCCTTTTTCTCTTTTCTCCTCAATTTGTTGTGGAGTCAACTTAGTAGGTTGTGTTGAATATCCTTTCTTTCTTGTCACATTAGCCCCTTGCTTCTTAGGAATCAAATACTTCTCCTCTACCCTGCATGCTAAGATAAAAGACTCATTTATGGAACTAGGGCTAAACATGCGTACCTCATGTTGAATGTGATCCTTGAGACCACCCAAGAATAAGTCATTCAAGTTTTCCTCCATAATTGTATCCACCCTTAAGGATAAATTTTGGAATTGCTGA
Organism: Sequoia sempervirens; assembly: GCA_007258455.2. Taxonomy (NCBI): domain Eukaryota; kingdom Viridiplantae; phylum Streptophyta; class Pinopsida; order Cupressales; family Cupressaceae; genus Sequoia; species Sequoia sempervirens. The sequence continues at coordinate 639 of VDFB02114021.1, forward strand.
ATATAATCCTTAACTGATCCTGTTTGTTGAAGTTTAGCTAGCTGGCTGAAGAAGTTGTCTGTGACGCTATTGCTATATTGTGCTTGGAGTTCCTTTGTAAAAATTGACCATGAGATGGGTAGGCTACTTTGCTTCGATGAGTTTATCCACTTGATACCAAAATAGAATTAGTCTGGTTCTAGATATAGGGAAGCCATTGTGACCTTTTGTCCATTTGGGATTTGGTGTACTTCAAAAAAATTCTCCATTTGGTTTATCCATGTTAGAGGATCCTTACCATCAAAATTGCACATATCCACCTTGGGAAATAAATTCCTAGATCCAATAGGAGTACTAAAGCTTGTGTTAGTAGTGGCTGACCTAGAATTTTCACCTTGGCCCGAGAACTCCTTTCTTGATTCGATACAGTGGGTGTAACATGTTTTGTATGTCTGATATATCTCCTCTTAGGTCACACATATCCATCTTAGTTGAGGAAATTTCTTCCTTGACCTTATTGATTTCCTCATTATGAGTAATATCCTCGATTGTTTCACCATCCTTATCAGGAGTCTTCCCCAGAGTGACATTCTTTTTACCCCTTGTTCGAGGGCTGACATGATGGAAACCACTAATGTTGAAATACAAATCCACACAAATGAAGCTTAAATTCTCTCAAATTTTTACTGTGACTATTCTCCTTTATTATGTCTTCAAAACCCAGCCAAAATGGGACTCCAATTCAACAAGATGTGCGAGGGTATGTAGATTCCAAAAATTAGTGTAGAAACCCCTGAATTTAACACGGCCAATTGCTTAATTCTACTCCAATTCTTCACAAGTCACAGGCTTCTTCAATGTGTTCTTCAAAAAACCCTTTAAAAATCAGAAAAAATTCGCCAAATCTGAAAGGTATGCTCTTCCCAAAATCGCCTCTAAAATTGAGAAAAACCTTGCCTTTATGGTGCCAAGATCATGCTCTGATACCACTTGTTATGAAATAACTTGCACAATAGAAGAATATGATGTGAAATATGCAGAAAATATTTGATAATAACTAAGAATAACAAGCCACTTTGAGGGGGAAAACCTCAAAATATCTCTAATGAACACACTTCACAACGGTAGTGAAATAAGACTCACAACCTCCTATATATACCTATTTATGCCAAGGATATCACCTAGGCTGACTTAGACACACCTATATAAGACTTAGGCCGACCTAAACAACTAAATAACAATATACTAATGATATTATGAATTAATAGAGTTAAGATAGCCACAAGCCGACTATTCATAACCCGATGTACAATAATATTAAGGGCGTAGCAGAGCATATCTGATAAAGATGACCAAATGACAAGTGTTGACAAGAAACCTAACTGCAAGAAGGACACACCTTGCTTAAGGTGGATGATCAAATTGAAAAAGTCTCATCTCAGGAAGGACACATCCTGATAAAAGACAAAAGATAAGACCAAATGAGACAAATGACATAATTCCCCATTCCAATACAAGATCAATGACCAAATTAGATGATTGATGATAAGATGATTGACTGATTGAAGATGAAATATTTTTTTTGTTATGCTTATTTGTTGATTCATGATTTGATTTAAATGATGATTGCTTGCGGACTAAGGACAAGACCAGACTCGAAAAACCCTAAAGTACTAATCTAGGTGGCCTCGGGGGCTCATTGATTGATGGACTTTCCTATGTTATACACGCAGACCTTGTAGTTTGACACAACTTGACTTTTCATTATTTGACAAAAGACAGTCATGATTTTATTTGGACAACCTAGAAGGACTGACCTAATGTCTCAGGGGCTCATTTAAGATGAGCCTTTCCTACATAGCAAATGCTCAAAGACAACATAGTTCGACCCTACAAACACAAATTGACTTTGACTCAGAGTCGGACTCTGTTTTTGGAGTTTTTGAAGTTTTATGTTGTTTTTGGATTTTTGAAAGTTTTCTATTTTTTTTGGATTTTGACGTTTACTAATTTGTTTGGATTTTGATGTTTTAAAAGGTGTGATGCCATGTGTTATGAAAATGTGAGTCAAGGAATTTCCCCCAATCAGGTGCAGGATCAATTTATTATGCACAAAGGATGATGAAAAATGCGAGGGGTGATCAAGATGTTAAATGTCAGTGATTCACAAACCATGGAAGGATAACGAAATTTATTATGAATGAGTGACATGTGCAAATGGATGAGCAGAAGAGTGAAGGACCAGATGGAGTGATAGTAGATAGAGGAGCAGAGACTGACTACACATGGCACATGTTTGCTAGGTTTTCACCATGGTACTTATCCAAAGCACCACTGAAGTGGTTTTCAATTTTGGACGAATTATTTCTCTTTACTATTTTTTTCTTTTTTTAAAGGGATACTCTGAGAATTAAGTGTAGTACTTGCAAAGGTGCATATTTTTAATAGGTTCGGCCAATGGTTCTCCTTCAAGAGTAGAAAGCTGATAAGCACTTGATCCATATGATATAGGTACCCAACCAATTAGGTTCAAACTTTTTGGGTTCTCTCGTTTTGCTTGATTCTTCAAATTTTCTTTAAGGACTCAGTCACCAATGTCAAAGCTTTTGGGTCAAAATTTCTTATTGTAGCTGCGTCGAAGGAGATTCTAGTATGCTTGCAAATGTGTCAAGGCATTCTGTCTCTTTTCATCGAGTAACTCTATCTCATGTAGACAAGATAACGATATTCTTCTTGATCAATCAAGCCTTGCATGGAGACTTGTAGGGAGGGTAAATCAACCTCTGTAGGAAGTATAGCTTTAGATTCATAGACAAGGGAACATGGTGTGGCTCCTATGGGAGTACAAACACTAGTACGGTAAGCCCATAAAGTAGGATTGAGTTGTAGATGCTAGCCATGACCAGCGTCATTGACATTATTCTTTATGAATTTTAGGATGGTCTTATTAGATGCCTCAGCTTGGCCATTACCTTGAGGGTAATACAGAGTAGAAAAATTATGTTGGATATGGAATATGTCACAAAGCTCTTAGACATCTTGATTTTTGAAAGGGTGACCATTGTCGGTGATGATGGACTATGGGATTCCATAGCGGCAAATGATGTAGTTCAGGATGAACTTGGCTATCTTCTTCTAGTAATGTAAGTTAGTGGAATGGCTTCGATCCATTTTGTAAAGTACTCAGTAGCAACAAGGATAAACTTATGTCCATTGGAAGATGTGGGATGGATCTTTCCTATGAGGTCAAGTCCCCATTAAGAAAATGGCTAAGGTGAAGTAAGTGGCTATAATTCTTGAGCTGATGCATGTATAAGATCTCCATGAATATGAAATTGGTGACATTTCTTCACAAAATGATAAGCATTACATTCCATTGTAGGCCAATAATATCTCATTCTCATGAGCTTTTTGGCTAATGTCAAACCAATAGAGTGAGCTCCACATATATCGTGGTATACCTATTATAAGGCTGTTTGGTCATTTGAGTTGAGACATTGAAGGAGGGTACTATCTAGATTACGGTGATAAAGGGTATCTGTGATGATGGCATATTTGGATGCTTGTCGGATAAAGGTTTTGCATTGGTTAAGGGACAAGTCAGGAGGGATAATTTGATCATGCAAGTAATTGTAGATGTCTTTGTACCAAGGGGATTCAAGACCAACAAGTTCGCACACAAGTTTTATTTTGGGGACTTTGAATGTAGGGATCAATAGTCGTTCTACCAAGAACTCATATTGTGAGGAATTATTGGGAATTTCCAAGAGAGACTTGATTGTGGCCATTGCATTAGCTACTTTGTTTTGGATTCTTGGTATCTGCTCAAAAGAAATATTATCAAAGCATAGTCTGAAGTTGTCTACCATGTGCTTGTAGGGTGTCAATTTCTCATCCTTGGTGTCATAATTATCATTAAATTTCTTAATCACTAGCTAAGAATCACCATAGACTTGAAGTTCCTTAATTTTCCGTTTTATTGCCATACGAAGTCTTGTCAATAATGCTTCATACTTATCCATGTTTTTGTGCATGGAAATGCTATTCGGTATGATTTGATAATGGAATCTCCTTGAGGTGTGATGAACAAAATACGAGCTCCTGAACCATGGCTCATGTAGGATCCATCAAAATATAATTTCCATGTTGTCAGTGTTTCTATAACAAAGATTGATTCATCTAGAAAATCAGGTATCAGAGGATGGTCTGCTTTCATTGGTGCATTAGTGAGTTGATCGGATATCACTTGTCATTTTATTACTTTGTGGTCAACGTATTCATTGTCATACTCACTCAGAATCATGACCCACTTAGCTAGTCTTCCTGTCAGTGTTGCTTTGCTAAGAAGGAATTTTAAAGGATCAAGTTTAGCAATCAATTTTGTCTTATGATTTAACATGTAGTGTCTTAGTTTCTGTGCTATGAACACCACTGTTGGGCATGCTCATTTAATGGGACTATAGTTTAACTCATATCCGACTACAATGCGACTGATATAGTATATTACTCTTTCCTTGCCATCATTGTCATTTTGTTCTAGTAATGCCCCCAGTGTTGATGTAGCAGCTATCACATATAGTATCAGATGTCTTCCATCAATAAGAGGCATGAGAATTGGTGGAGTCAATAGGTAATTCTTGATTTGATCGAATGCTTCCTGACATTTCTCAATCCAATTAAAGGGAATCCCTTTAATGGATGGGTCTTGTTGGCTAGCTAAGCAATGAACCTACAAATAGATTATAACCTTCCTTGTAATGTCCTTAACCGACTGATATCGGTTTGGCGATGGAATGTCCAAGATAGATTTTACTTTAGTGGGATCAACTTCTATTCCTCTACGAGAGACAATATATCCTAGGAGTTTTCTTGATTGGACCCCGAAAACACATTTCTTTGGATTTAGTCTGAGTTGATATTTTTCAAGTCGGGTGAAAATCTTGTCCAATACTGCTAGGTGTCCACTCCATTCTATATATTTGGAAATAATGTCATCAACATAATCTTCCATAAGGACATGCATATAGTCATGAAAAATTGTAGTCATGGCTCTCTGATAGGTAGCTCCAACATTTTCAGTCCAAATGGCATGACATTCAAACAAAAAGTTCCCCAAGTTCATGTGAAAGTTGTCTTTGGTTGATCTTCGGTGGAAATTCTTATTTGATTGTAACCTAAGAGTTCGTCCATCAACGATAGCATTTCGTGTCAAGTAGTTAAATCTATTATGATGTCAATGTTTGGCAGAGGAAAATCATCTTTGGGACAAGCTTTGTTGAGGTCTCTAAAATCTGTACAAACTCTGATTTGACCATTTGGTTTTTTGATAGGAACTAGATTTGATATCCATTCTGCATAATCAATCAGGTGGATGAATTTGACATCCAAGAGATTCTTTAGTTCTACTTGGACAATGAGTGCGATTTGGGGGTGCATTTTTCTCAACTTCTGTTTGAATGGCTTGGCATTTGGTAGCAGTGGTAAATGATGTAGAACCAATTCAGGATCCAATCCAGGCATATTGACATATGACCATGAGAGATTGACTAGTCTTTTTGAGAAGAATGCTACAAACTTAGGCTTTTCCTTGATGGTTAGTGATGCTGCTAATTGTATGATTTTGGAGTTGTCTTGTGTGCCAATGTTTACTTCTTTTGTTTCCTCTGTAAGCAATGGAAATATCTCTCGATCTATAGGGAGACATTCTTGTCCTCCATCCTCAAGTGCCTCAAAGAGGTTTTCACCTTTGGATGCATCCTTTATTTTTACTTTTTCACGGCCAGCAAGGGCCTTTCAGTTTTTACCTGAAGACCTATTATTTTTACTTTTATTTTTTTCATTTTCACTTTTGCAACTAGAGGCCAGAACAACCTCACCAAAGTATGCTACATCATTGAGTTCTATAGCAAAGCCAACTTTATGATCCATGCTCGGTATTCCATCACAAAGTCCCATGAACTCAGTAATGGCTTCGTCATTCTCGAAAGTGTCCAAACTTGGTGGTCCTTGTTGATCACAATCTATGAGTTAAGGATAGACAAGAGGTAAGCCATCATCAGTGTTGTCAAGGGTCATTGTGTAGGAAGACAGGGTAAAGATGGAAGTAGAGTCATTGGGTTCCTAGGAGGATGGATCAATGGATTTCCAAAAGTAGTGTTGGAGCCATTCTTCCTTTGTCAAAGGAATTTTTGAATGGGTACTTGGTGGATTTCATGAGGAATCAAGGGTAAGAATTTGGTCAAATTCCCCAAATAGTTTATCAAGGTCCATGAAAGTGGTGGAATATAGGGAATCTCATTCATATTCATTGGAATCAACATCATAATCCCAAGGGTCCTCATATGTCTCGATATCATATGAAGTACTAGCAACCACACTTGAAGGTGACACGACACCTCAGATAGTCACTTTTACCAAAACAAACCCTAGCCCTTGATGACTTATTAGCTTAGGAGGTTGTAGAGGTTCCAACATTCCTTACTTATTTATACCAAGGCCGTTGTTTCCATCATATCCATGTCACTTCATTATTTGGAACCCTTTTGGATACTGTTCAATTGGCAATTTCTTAGTTTCAATGTCCTCCTCCTCTTTGTACAACCATGTAAGAATGTGGTCATCTAGAGATTCTTTGGAAAGTTCCCCCCATTTAGTGAAGGTGGTAGGGAGATTTTGGATAATAACCTTAGGCTACATGGGATGTGGTTTTCCATGACTTTGGTGACTTGGGTAATTTGTCGATGAAAAAGAGACTCTTCATATCATATTTTCCACATCCTTTGTCTCAGATTTGGATCTTGGGCGGGGAAGGTGTAATGAATGGGTTGGATGATTTGAAAAGAGTGGATGGATCAATGTAGTCAGATGGAGTGGAAGGTGAGGCCTCTCGATTGATGGGCACTTGATGCTCAACAGTTCCTTTGAGCTTGGAACAATATTGGAAAGGATCAGGGTCACCTGGAATAGTGATTTCGGTTCCATTGTGTGGGAACTTGAGGCATTGATGGTAGGTGGATGCAATAGACCTCATGGCATGAATCCATGGGTAGCCAAGGAGGAGATTGTAATGTAAATCCAAATCCAAGACATGAAATACTATATCCTATATTGTTGGGCCAACTCTCACTGGGAGTGAAATTATGCCTTTAGAAGAACTTTCAACATCATCATAAGCTTTGTTCACAATTTTCTTGGTTTGGTCAATACAATTCTTAGAGTATCCCAATGCTTTCACTAGTTTTAGTGAGAAAATATTCAGACTTGCTCCACCGTCTATTAGGACTTGTCCAGGATCTTGTGTGTATTAATGCATAGTTCTAGGTGTAGGGAATTGTTATAATTAGATTTTGGTGCAGAAAAGTCTTGTTCGGAGAAGGTTACATGGTGTGGCATAGCTAGGTATCCAACCATGGCATGAAATTCATTGACATCTAGCTTTGCATGTATGGAGGATTCTTGCAAGGCTTTATCAAGGATGGCTTTGTGTTGTGGTGAGATGCAAAGGAGCTCCAAGATAGAAATTTGCGTGAGTTTTCTCTAGCCACTCTAGGAGGTTATATTGAACTTTTGGTTGGTGATTTGTGGATGAACCTAGAATAGTTATCTTTGTTCTACGAGTGGCAACAACACAATCTGATTTTGTCTTGTTGTGGTGATAGTGGAAATGTGACCATTAAAGGGCATCACATTAAGGATGATAGTGTTGTAATCATGTTTGACAGCTGCATAATTGGCATTATTGTTTTTGTTCCTTGAAGTGGAGGATGTTCCTTTATCATGGTCTTGCAAGGGAGTCTTGAATATGGTATGATCAACATTAGTTTTTCCTTGCGAATTATCAACTAAAATGGTTCCATCTTTGATAAGGTATTGAATGATATTCTTGAGGGTCCAACATCTAGGTATCCTGTGCCCTTTTGAACGATAGTATTCACAATATTCGTCTTCTTTCCACCAATCAGCTTTGATCAATGAAGTTTCATAATTTTTTGTGTTTGGTAGTGTGATGACATTAGATTGCAAAATCCATTTGAGGATTGATTCTATAGGTTCACCCAAGGGGGTGTATGTTCTCTTGATGTAGGGAGGACCTCTTCTTTGTTGGTTGTTTTGGATAGCATTTAGTGTTTGGTTTTGGTCTTGTGTTTGATTGTTCAATGTATTGGATATGTTTGATGAAGAAGGACCTTTAAGTTGAATGATTGGACCTTTGGTTATCAGTTTGGCATCAACAACTCCGTCGTTTGTGACATTTTTGTTTCAGGACTAGTATTTTCTTTTGTCATTGTTGGTTTTTGGTTTTTCTTTGTTTATCTTGCCTAGTCCTCTGGCAATAAGAACTTTCTCAATAAGGACACCTTTCTCAAGAATATCTTCAAAGGTTGTGCAACATTGGATTTTAATTTGACTCATCAATTCTTCATTAAGGTTTTTTACAAACATGGTGACAAGTTTTTTTTTCAGGAATGTGACAAGGGAATTTGCTAACCAATCCTCAACATCTCTGGTAGAATGAGGTAAGTGATTCCCCTTCTTGTTTGGTTGAGCTCAATGTTGCAAGGGTGAAATCGTTTTTAATGTTGAAGGAAAAATGATTGATGAATTTGTTGGCTAGTTCTCCCCATGTTTTGATTCCTAGTGGAAGGTGTGAAAACCAATCTAAGGATGCCTCTGTGAGACTTCACGAGAATAGTCTCATCAAATAAGTAGGGTCGTATGAAAATTCTATGCATGATGTGTTGAATTCATGAATGTTTCCTACTATATTCCCTACCCCCTTATATTTAGGCAAAGGTGGTGTTGTGAAATGCGGGGAAAAGAGTGGCATGTATATATTTCAATCAAATGGAAAGGGGCACTACTCCTCCATGGAATATGTCTTCTTTTTGATTCCCAATTGCATGTTGGTCATTCATTGTTCAAGGGTCTACATATGTTGTATCAAATAGTTTGCTAGGGACGGTGTTGCATTGTTTTGGTGAGATGTCATAGCATTGGAATTAAGGTCGTGCATTGGATTTAACTTAGGATGAGTGCTTTGTGACATGGGACCTTGGTTTCCATATGGGTACATGTTTTGATTGGGAATGAAATTGGTGTTTAGATTTGTTCCAAACGTCATGTTTGCATTTGGTATGGCATTTTGGAGTTGAGGTATAGACCCTTGATTCATGTTTTGATATTGAAAATTTAATCCTTGGTTTGCAAATGGAGGTGTGGAACCTTGATTTATGTTTTGACATGAAGGTATAAGCCCTTGATTGATGTTTTGATGTGAAGGAATATTTCCTTGGTTGAAGTTTTGAAGTGCAGGTGTAGGTCCTTGATTGATATTTTGATGTGAAGGAATGTTCCCTTAGTTGACGTTTTGAAGTGAAGGTGTAGGTCCTTGATTGACATTTTGAAATGAAGGAATGGTCCCTTGATTGAAATTTTGGAGTGAAGGTGTGGGTCCTTGAGTAGAGTTCTAGAATTATGGAAGGGACCCTTGATTTTGGTTTTGATTTGGGACCTTTTGTGAGATGATGTACACCTTTCTAGGCTTATTTGGTGGAAATTGATTTGATGAAAGTGTACTTTGGAATTGGAACAAGGACCCTTGATTCGTGTTTTGGGATGTAGGTATAGAACGTTGGTTTTCATTTTGGATCAAGGATGTGTGACCTTGTTTTAGACTTTGGATGAAAGGTGTAGGATCTTGTGATGTGGAACCTTGATTTTTGTTTAGAAAAAGGGGATTCTTGAAGGTTTTACCCATGGTTTTTAAGGAATTTCCAAGTGTGAAAGTTTGTCCTTGTGTAGTGGTATGGGTTACCTTGTGTCTGATTGTTGGGATGTTTGGGATGTGTGTTGTGGTGGTAGTCATGTGTGCAGTTGTCCCAAGGGGTATGTTTGTCATTTGTTGTGATGAGGGCATGCCAAATGGATTTTTCAGTTTCTTCTTCTATGATGGTTGATACATCAAAACCTTGAGGTGACTTGGCACCCTTTTTAGCGAGTGCATAGAAAGATTTGTTTGGATTGAAACTAACAAGTTGGTCAACTATGTTTAAAACTTTGGGGTCTTGATAATCTCTTTCAATTTATTGAGGGCTCAATTGCTTGTTGAATTCTTCTAGGTTTAGGTCTTCCCAATGGTCAATTTGTTCTCTTTTTGGTGTGTTTTTTCAAGGTGTAGAGTGATTTGAATCTTTGGTATTATCATGAAAAGGGTCACTTAGGAAATCCATATCCTTTCATTTGGTTTTAGACCTTGTTTCAACCATGTGATACTTTTACAAGTTGAAGGGTAATGCAAGATGATGATGAACTAAACTATATTTTTGGATTTTTAGATATAAAGATAATGAGGCTAATGCAAGATGAAGATGAAGCTTATGGATGCTAAAGATTGATTAATGATCAAGGATGATGATAAGGTGACTAAATGATTCTAATTGAGGATTAAGGTAATAATGTAACTAAGGTTGAAACTATGTTTTTGTATTATTGGGGTATAAAAATGCAAGGAAAATGAGACTAATGGATGAAAGATTGGCTAATTGATATGATGCTGAGGTAAAATGAGATTTTTTTTTTGTATTTTTGGGATAAGGATGCAATCTAGATGTAAAGGAATCCTAAAATTTTAAACAACAAATGGAAATCAGGCTAATGTGAAACCAAGGAAACAATTCCAAGTGTCATTGACCATTTGTGGTAATGAAGGAGATAATTTTAACAAGGTTTGAGTAAAGGCTAAGACAAAGGCTTAAGACTCAAATGTGATAAGGGTGATAATGACAAGAATTTGATAATATGAAGGATAATAGTTAATGACAAATAGAGTATGTGACCAAGAATTTTCCAAAAGCTCAAAGGTTTTCCTATGTTCAAAATTTGAAAGCCTAAATGCAACCTAAGGATCGAAGTTTGGTTAATGCAATGCAAAGGATGGAGAGAGGTAAACTATAATGAAATGTATTCCTAATGGAAATGCTAGAATGAGATGATGAATCTTGCTAGTATCTGGTTTTGGAAGTTAGAGGTCACTATGAAACTATTTTGATCAGATTTTGGACATAGATTTTAGGGGTTTTTGTTTAGCAGACAATTGCGGCTTAGTTTTTAGCAAATGCATCACATAGTTGTGGTTCAGGTTATCAGACGAGGCTCTATTTTCAAAAATTGTGGTTCAAAAAGTCAGTTACGGTTCACAGTAACAGTTGCAGCTCTGTGTCTATCAATTGTGGTTTTCCAGAATCTTGTTTTGATAGTATTGATGTTTTCAAAATGGTTTTGATCCAAATTTTGATTTTTTCCAAAGAAATATGATTGGAAAACACAACAGGTAGTATCAAGCACTTTGTTTTGGTCTGGTTTTGATGTGAAAATGTTTGATTTCAAGAACAAAATCATGATCCTATGGTTGGCCAGGACAATATTTGTTGAGTTCCCACGTGGATTTCTCCAGTCGTGCTTATTCATAGCAGATAGCCTAGGAATTTGGTAGCACAAGCTCCCCCTTACAATGCACTCACTTCTCAAGCATACCAAGTTATGAATCCCTCAAAGAGGAATTTTCCATCTCTACTAAGAACCACGAGTATGTCAGACGAATTTAGAGGTCCGACCTCCTACATTATCAAATAGAAGGATTTTGGCTTCTAAAACAAGAGGTGTCTAGTAAGGGCATCCATTCAAGGTGGCCATACATGCAACAATATTAGCTCAAGACTATGATAGTGAAGAGGCCTCCCATTCATTCTGTAAGGAAGGATTTTGATGTAGCTCATGGGGCTACTGAGGGTGGCACTTGTTAGTATGACACATATGCACCTGATGCTAATTGACTTTAGTTAGGAAGCACATTTACTTATAGTGGCTCGAAATGGCTTGGATTTAGCCTATTACCACTTTGGGTCGTTCCCTTGGGATGAGTACTTTTTCCCACCAGGGAAGGCCCTCTAATGGGTGAACACAAAAAATATGGGTATGGCTTTTTGATCACTGAGTTTGCACAAGGTGAGAGCATAATACCTACCATCCTTTAAACACTAAACCACGTGGTTCATTAGCCCATAAATAAATCTACGTGAGAAAAGAAAATTGTTCATTTAAAAGTACCAAACAAAGTGTTATCTAATCTAAAGCAAACAAGATTGTGTTTTCAAAATAAATCCTTGGACATTCGATCCTACAAAACCATGTATTAGTAGTTTCACAAAGTTATCTTGGACCAATGAAAAATATGCAAAAGCCTGTTAGCACAAAAGATTAAGAGCTAGACTAAAATTCCATAAATTAACAACTAAGCTAAACAAGAAAATAGAGAAATGAAAGTGAACTAAAAAGATAAGAGCTCAATTTTTTTGTTGCTTCAAAAGAAGCAGTTTTGGGAGCCCCACTTCAAAGCCACACACTACAAACAAAAAATTAGTAACCCAAAAACTCTACTCTACTCACAAAAAACAAAAGAAAAACTCAAGATGATGCTAAAACCAAAACTTTATACCTAGAAGACAAATGTGCCATTTCTTTCAGTAGTTGCATTGTTGCATTGCATCACACTAAATCGATTGCGTCACGATTTTGAATTCAAATTTTCTTACCCATGGATGCCTCTTACAAATGCATCATTTCTCATCAAATTCATCGTTGCATTTATCAAATGGGTCACTTCTCAATAAATGCATCACTTCTCCTATCAGTTGCATCATTTCATACCTAAAATTTGCAAAAAAAGCCAAAAATCCATACAATTTTTTTTTGTAAAACTAGTGTTCATGTTGGGTTCACCAATGTAAGATGGGATTAGAGAGTTCTTAGCCTAGAATAAGTGATAGCCAACACTTCTAGGCTATTAACCACGCAAAAACAAGAGAAAATAAATAATGGAGAGAAATTGAGAATGCAAAACATAAAATAAAGCACTCTCCAACATGGTTGATTACTTCTCTTGCTCTCCTATTTCTCCTTATGCAACTTTTCCCTCAGATTTTTTGTAATACTTGTGGAAAACCGAAAAATGGTAAGTAGAAAGTTGGAGATAAAGATGGCTGCTAGGTTGAAAATGGGAAAGGAAGCCTGCTTTTATAAACAATCATTTGAATGGATGGTCTAGATTGAACTTCTAGAAAGATGCCAAGATCGACAGTTGAGAATCGATGCACCAAGAATATGCTATTCATGGGAGGAATATGATAGTTATGACACCTGATGGCTATGGCAAAAATGAAGGCTATGACAGGGATTAATGATAGGGCATCTTTGACTAGAAGAGGTGCATAAATAATTTATTTTAAATAATTTATTCAAAAATGGAGAAAATGGAGGAAACAGACAAGTGAAAAATAAATAATTCATCTAAATTATTTATTTGGAGAAAATGAAAAAGGAGCATTTAATTAAATTAATCAATTTAATTAAATGGGGAGGTGGAAATTAGACATGGATAATTGATTTGAATTATTTATTCAAAAGAGGGGAATGACACATAATTAAATAATTTTGACAATTATTTAATTATAGAAGAATAAAAGGTCAAATAATAATAATTATTATTTGACTATAGACAGACGATGAAAGATAAATAATTAAATAAATAATGATTTATTTAATTATTGAGGAAGGGGGGATTAGTGACGCGATTAAATGATTTTAATTGATCATGATAGAATAGAGATTACAAGGTGAATTAATTAAATAATTAAATAATTATTTAATTAATAGAAGAATGCGATAAAACATAATTGAATAATTAAAATTATTCAATTATCGAAGGACGATGATAAAAAAATGACGCTCGTAGACTTAGGACATTTATCAATGTCTACAAGGAGGATTCATTCCTTTCTAGAACAAGAAAAATAACTTTAGAAATCTTGCCCCTAAGCAAAATGCTCCCATTTGAAGGGAAATTGATTCATCCTAGAACAAACATCTGAAATCAGTAGGTTCCTTTGGTAAATTATGTTTCTTTAGAGAACCACAAAAACATGTACTACCATGCCATAACGCAGAATCATACATAGTTTATTTCCCACCATTAATCCTTAGAGGAAAGTTCATGTAATTTTAGATATTTCAAGATCAACCAGTTTCAACAAAATGCATTAAATAGATTCAATAGACAAAATCATAAACATGTAAGATAGAATAGAAGACATGAACACAAAGATTTACGCGCAAAAAATTCTTTCGGGTAAAAATCCCCACACTCCAAAAGCATAGATCTATTGTATAATTCAGTGACAAAATACATAGTTACAATACAATTGTAGGCTCTAAGCCTTTACATGGAGATTTACATCATATTCCATCTAAAGAAAATCCAATAGCATAACCCATCTGGATTCAATATCACCTCTACCAGTTCCAATACACTACGACATTACATACATAATTCATAAAAATTACATGAAAAACTGTCATAACAGACACTTCAACTTCTACTACCACCGAATAGTCATAACCACAATCCCACCGAGTCATTCTTGAACTGCCACGAGGTTGCACTTAACCTTCATCACTTTGCCAGTCATTGTTGTACCACATGATACCACTCCATGGTAGTCCATCCAAAAGACCATGACGGTGTTGTGGGTTTCCACTATACCACAATACCCTCATTGGATTTTCATAGAGTTACAGATTGGATACCAGCATACCGCAACCCTCCCTCATCAGATTGTCGCAAGGTTGCAGGTTACATACCGCCATACCACAACCCCCCTCATGGACTAGCTTGAGGTTGCAGGTTACATACCGCCATACTGCAAACCCCCCTCACGGATTGTCACAGGATTGTAGGTTACCTACTACCATGCCACATGCTACCATGCATGACTATCACGAGATGGCGGGTAGCGGTCAGATGAACATTTACCGCCAACTTGCCAACACTAGTTTGAACCTTAACTAGTAAGGTTGAGACACTTTTTTCTCAACACCATCAAGTTCAATGGTAACTGTTATGCTTACAATAAGTTTGGTCATAAGGTAGTTGAGTGTAGAAGCAAGATGAGTCAAAATTCATTTAGGCCTCTAAGGTAAAATGCTATGAAGTCTCAATCTTTTCATGGTTAGTTTTATGCTTGCAGTAAATTTGGTCATAAGGCTAATAAATGCAAAAGTAAAATGATGAGGAATAGTAATGCTCTGACTTCTTAATCCTTCTATGGTTATTGCTACACATGCAACGAGTTTATTCATAGGGTTTCTAATTGTAGATCTAATGTGAGAAGTAATTATGCTTCGCAAGTCAATATTACCTACTACAATTGCAATAAGCCAAGACACATTGCAAGGTTCTATAAAGGAAATAATGCGAGACCACTGACTCTACAAAAGAAGATTGAAACTAATCAACAAAAGAAGGAAATTAACAAAATATGGAAGAAGAAGGAAGAAAATGAAGTAAAGAATGAATTTGTACCTCAACATGGTGTAGATGAGTCCTCTGGTAAATGAAAAGATAGAGCATTATCTTAGGGGGAGATTTTATTTGCAAAAATTTTCAATCCCCTTAAATAGAATAAGATGTGAAAGGAAGTTGGGTGAGTGGAAACAACTTCATACACTAATCTAAGTAGGGGAGAGTTACAAATTTTTCCTTAAAGACCTTATTCAATTACAAAAATAGAAACACATATAGAGAATAAAAGATAGAACAACAAGAACACATAAAACAATGACACTAGATATACATGGAGAAAACACTTTTAGGTAAAAAAATCCACCCTCAAAAAGCACAATACTACTATATTATTTGAAATAAAGATTACAATGCAACCCCAAGTACAAAGCTTCTTTAACAAGTGGTTCAAAACAAACACCTGTTCATGAGTTAATTTGACAACACTTTGTTACCTACAAAACAAACTATGCATTCTACATTGCAAGGAATCTAATATATAGAGAGATACAAGTAAGAAGAAGCATCTAGAAGAGGATGGGCGTCCAAATCCACATGGCATAATATCCCACACCATACACATGCATTTAGACACTTTTATAATAAACCCTTACACCCCTTACAGTTGTCATAAGATGCAAATATTCCTTCCTAAAGCTTGGGCACCCAAAATATGCTAAAAATAGGCAATGAAATATGGCTTACACATCTTACAACTATCAAAAAATTTCATAACTAACAACACTTACAGTTGTAAGAGAACTTGTCATAACTGACCAAGAATACTTGATTCTCTTACAACCTATCATAACTCAACTTGGTTGTCAACTTTCTCCATGCAAAAAGATACCTTATGATGTGTCATATAATCTATCATAAGCTATCATAACTTGGCATAGGTCCAAGATTCCAAAGTGGGATGCCTACCTCCACTTGGGATGATGATGTGTCATCCAATCACCTCCAACGGGGATGCCACCTAGCCAATGGGTCCCAATTGATGACATGACAATGTAGGCAATTAAATAATACAAACAAATACAATAATACATTAAATTAATCAATATTAGGACTCTAAGGTTGAGACACCTTAATCCCAACATTCTCCCACTTGTCGAAGACCTATCAAGAGTCAGGTGAAATCATCTACTTAGGTCTCCAAGTCCCATGGAATTAAACACCATATGAACTTCTCTATGCTCACTGGTTTGTTGAGTTTGCAACATTCGCCAAAGTGTCAACCTTTTCCAAGTTAACATTTCCATCTTCTACCATATCATGAAAAAAATGATATTGAACATCAATGTGCTTTGTTCTAGCATGGAAGATAGGATTCTTTACTAGGAAAATCACACTTTTATTGTTGCAACAAACACTAATCTATCCTACATCCAAACCAATATCAAAACACAATCTCTTAAGCCAAATGGTTTCCTTACAAGCATGAGTGGTTTCCATGTACTTTGTTTCTATCGTGGAAAACATGACTACAACTTGCTGCTTACTCATCCAACTAATAGCAACACCAAACATCATAAAAATGTAACCACTGGTGGATCTTCTACTGTCAATTTCACCTGGCCAATATGAATCCACATATCCCTGAATATTCACAGAATGTTGAGGTCCAGTAGGGTAATCATGAAAAGATAAGGCATACTCAGAAGTACACCATAAACATATGAACACTCTCTTAACTGCATCCTAATGCACCCATCTAGGATTATCCATAAAACAGCTAAGGACTACCACTACTTGGGAAATGTCTAGACTCATACACGCCATCACATACACTAGAATGCCAACTGCACTCACATATGGTACTCTGGTCATTTCTTGCATTTTAGTTGGAGATTTGGGACAATCATTCAAAAAAGCTTTGTCCCCTGCATCACAAGAACAACTAACTGTCTGCAATCTGCCATGTTGAATCTCTCCAACACTAAGTTCACATACTTGATCTAGCTTAACCAAAGCTTTCTGTTATCTCTATTCTTGTGATATCCATTCCAAAATGTACTTAGCTATACCTAGGTCTTTCATCTCAAATTGTACTGACAACTGAAACTTTATATTTGAAATCATACTTTTACCATTCCCAATAAACAACATATCATCTATGTATAAAAAAATAATGAGAATGCAACCATTATCAGATTTATAATACACACAATGATTAGATTTAGATCTCTAACATCCCAATGACAACACATAGGTATCAAACTTCTGGTACCACATTCTAGAAGATTATTTTAAACCATAAAGAGACTTCTTCAGTTTTCAAACCTAAATTTCTTTACCTTTTTCAATGAAATGATTTGGGTGTGACATGTAAATCTATTCCTCCAAGTCACCATGAAGGGACACTGTCTTCACATCCATCTGTTCCACTTCTAGGTCATACGCCGCTGCAAGTGACAACAAGAATTAGATAGATGTTAGCTTTGGTACAGGAGAGAATGTCTCCCCATAATCAATTCCCTCCACTTGTGAAAACCCCTTAGTGACCAACCATCCCTTATACTTCTAAACATTGCCATCAGGACCACACTTTCTCTTGAAAACCCATTTAAAACCAACAGGTTTTTGTCCAACAAGCAAAGGTACAAGATCCCAAATATTTTTTTTCTTTAATGCAACCATCTCCTCGTCCATGGATTTCATCCAAGTATCTGCATCACTCATACCCATAGCCTCTCTAACGGTCCTAGGCTAATCAACATTAGCAATCAAAGCAAAACTACAATTGTAATCCAATAATGAATAACCAAACCTTTTCGGTTGCCACCTAACTTGTGTAGACCTCCTCAATGATTGAGGTTGAGGTTCTTCTTCTTTAGAACTTTCAATGCTACTTGAGCTCTCCTCATCATCAGGTCCAACAAGAATGCATAGTTCATATTTTTTTGGAGTAGGTGGAATTTGAACTGCCTCTTTCTTTGGCTATAGCTCAACAATGGAAGGTTTCATCACTTTAAAAATCATACTTCTACTATAGAGAACCTTCTGAGCTTCTAGATCCAAAAGCTTGTACCTTTTCACACCGGCACCTTAGCCGATAAAGATACATTTAACTACCTTTTTCTCTAACTTTGACCTCTTCTCAATCAGAACATGACCATAAGCTTCTCAACCAAATACTCTGAGATTTCTCATCAAAGGATTTTTAGCAGACAATTCCTCCATGGGTGTCTTTCCAACAAGGGTTGATGTAGGAGATCTGTTAATCAAATAACATACAATGGCTACCACTTTAGCCTAGAAATTTTGCTCAAGGCTAGCACCACTCAACATACTCCTAGCCATCTACATCAACGTTCTGTTCAACCTCTCTGCAACTCCATTTTGTTGTGGAGTGTAGGGAGTTGTCTTATGTCTCTCAATCCCATGCTCTTTATAGAACTTGTCAAAATCTACAAAAAAAAATCACCACCATTGTTAGTCCTCAAACACTTAATCTTTCTGCTAGTCTGATTTTCTACCAAGGCCTTAAACTCCTTAAACTAACTAAAGACTTCAACTTTACTCTTGAGAATTTTTTTTTTTACTTCTACTATAATCATCTATGAAAGAAACAAAATATACAAATTTTGATAATGAAGGAACATTCACAAGACCAAAAACATTTGAATGAACATAGTCCAAAACCCTAGAAAACTTATGAGAACTAGAGTAAAAGGAAACACTGTGTTATTTTCTATAAACACAATGTTCGCAAAAGTCAAACTTAGGATTACAATCATAAAGGCCTTCAATAAGGCTCTTATTTTTTTAGGGTTCTAAGACCCTTTTCGCCAATGTGACCAAGTTGTTGGTGCCATAACATTGTCTTCTTTGCATGAAGCTTCATTTCCATGGAATGAGCACCCTTAAGTACCCAAAATGCACAACTGTCAGATGTAGATGCAACACACTTCTTCACTACACGATCTAATGGTGAGGATGAAGAACCCAAAATTCTATTATTTAATACATCAGAAGAGCTATTGCATTGTACTATGCATGAATCTAGCTTGTACAAAGTGCCAACTCAAACACCCTTAGCCAACACCACAACTCCTCTTGTCATCTTGCATCCTCCACCAAAAAAAAAAACTTGCATTCCCAAACCATTTAGTTTACTTAAAAAAAAAAGTTTCATGCCAAACCTGGGATATGCAAGACACCATCAATCCCCTTCACTCTTCCATTAGGAAATCTGATTTTGACACTTCCACAACCAATGATCTTCAGGTGAGATTCATTACCTAGGTACACCTTCCTGCCATTATACTCTTCATACTTCAAAAGCCAACCTGTATGGGAGGTCATGTGAAAGTATGCACCTAAATCTAACAACCACACATATTTCGATGCATGGGTTGCCAAGGCTACAACAGATGCTTCTACTTCATCTTGAGATGATTTGTTGGATTCAGAATTAGAGAAGGATTTGTTTTTCTTTTACTCCTTGCAATATTTTCAAAACTGACCAATTTTTCCACAGTTCCAACATTTTGCCTTGGACTTCCTACTAGGAGACTTAGATAGCCTCATAGAATTTAACTTAGATTTCTTGTCCTTTTTTCCTTTTTCCTTTTGTCTACCATGTATAGTTGTTACCTAATTTTTAGCTTTCAGTTGAAATTAGGTAACTTAGCATTTTCTCTTTTTAGGTTGTTTAAACATTTAAAAGACAAACCATTAAACTGCTAGTTTCAATATGCATGAAAGAGTGATTGTCAAATGAAGTAGATTACATTTTTTCATTTCAATGTTGTATTATAGAAAATGAGAAAGAGAATCATAGATATACAAATGTAGTCTTTTATTGATAATCTTGAAATATACACGTCCCTCACAAGCCAAGGGACTAACTCTCTTATTCAATGAACATATGAAGCAATTCATACATGAATAAGTAAAAGAAAGAAATAATGTGCATATAAGAATGGAACCAGTCATTTCCTAAGAATGAATGGTTACAAGTTACCCTACTGCTACCCCGAACCGCTTGTGTCCCCCCAACTCCGTAATGCTCCTCACCTTACATCTAAAGAAAAAATGATGTTAGAGTGAAGCTCTAAGCAATGAAAGATTCAATCCTTACATACACACCTACCTATGCATGTATAAACTGATCCATAAGTGCATTAAACAAAAGCATCCAACATATGCATTTATTTTCTAACTGTTTGCTTCATGTATAGATTTAGGAAAAGTTTGGTTACTATTCCATTATCAGATTAGATGATAGCATGTGGGTTAAATGTGGCTCCCACAAGGGTAGAGCTCAACATGCTTTGAAAGAAAAGGAAATTGAGCAACTTGATCAAAGATTTATCTCTTATCAATGCATTAAATCAATATGGAATCACACCAGTTGATCAACTTTCATTATCAGATTCAAAAGATGCATCAAGTTCAATTATGCATCTATTAAATAATGATGAAGTATTTCAAGTTATTTTCAAGCCCCTCTCACCGTAACCCTATGGGGCAGTCACACATCACATAGGAAGGTGAGATGTTAGGTCACCCACATATGTGACAGGTGGCTATCCAATAAAGTTAGAATGAGGAGATTGTGTGTATTTATTACACATAATAGAATAAGAGCAATGGTTGAATCAAGGTTATGATACAAGTACCAGGACAACACCTTTGCAAAATCTATAGGACACAAATGGAATTGATAGTGTTCATTCATAGGTGTACTTGTGAAAATGAATGCAATAAGTGAAGGTCATTGTCATTGATAAGGAACAGTCCACAATAATCTCATGCTACAAAGCAGCAAGCAATGGTTGGAGCAATCATGAAGGTTGGAGCAACGACTTTCAGTCCATAAGTGCATAGGATCAACATATACATTAGTAATCATGCTTTTAGCAATAAAGTGATAGATGAGAAAATATGAATCAAGGACAGTGCTATTGAAGTATCATCAAAGGACAACGACATTGTACCAACAAGTTGCTCTCTATGGGATCTCATACAAGCTACAGGGACAATTCACCATGAATGCATGCCACATGGACAATCATGTGAGAGACTATCAAACAAGAGTTCCATAGGTTTGATGAGTAATGAGGATAGTCTTTGCCAAAACAGGGGGTAGTCCTAAGGGAGTAAACAAGACAGTAAACAATGCATTCTACAATGGTCTCATGGAAGGACAACAATAATGAATGTATACTACAGTACCATTAAGGACTCTAAAGTCAGAATACAATACCCCTATAATGCAGACTGTGTTTCAAAATGGTCAATGCACATGCCTCATGATAATGTACCAGTCACAATGACCTTAAGGAATGATAGAAGATTCAGGTGGGATAGTAATATGTATTCTCATGTCATTCATGACAACAACAATGCCTTTTGACTTTACTAAAGGCAAACAAGGAATGGTTGCAATAGATGGCTCATTTTATGAAGGGAGTTCTTTTCTTTCTTCTTGCAGGAATTGTGGCTTTTGGGAGCCTTTTTCAGCCTAAGGACAACATTGTAACCCAAATTTGTAGACTTATGCAGCAGTGTAACACCTTCTGATGAATAAGTTAATATATTTTACCTTCTCATTATGCTGTTTATTGTGAAAACCTTATAAATAGTTGATGAAATCTTATGGCAGAATTGTTTTCCTTTTGGTTTTGTCCTGTTTTTCTTTTCCTTTATGTAGTTAATATGAATTTCAGGTCACAACATGTGTTGAGATAGTTTAGGGTAGATTCTAAGTTGTGAAGATGTATTTTCTTCCTTCTAGATGTTGTCCTTGACATGTTCAACCTTGTTATGAAATACTGATGCAAAGGCATGTGAAGTTTTGAGTTGTGTAAGCCATTGTTAAGTTGTTAATTGTTCATGTGTGTAAGAATAGTTGTATGGGTCTGAGAAATATCATTAGGTGCATCACCATAGGGGTTAGTTTTTCTTTTCATGCTTCTTTTTCCCCTTTTCCCAGCAAGGAATAGTCTAGGTGACACCATGAAAAGGGGAAGCTGACCCATAATCCGGAGGTCTGCTTTCAAATAGGTTACCCACAACCTGAAGGCAGTCCCATGTTAGTCCAAATCTGCTAAGTTTTCATCGAAAGCTTAGCAAACAGGGTGCATATTTGGTGAGCTATGATAGGATTAGACACTTGCCATGATCTTGTCTAATCCTCTCACTCCTTGCCTATATAAGAAAGGCTTCATATGTACATTCAATTCATCCAAAGCTCAATTGAGTGTTGTGTAAGTCCAATATATCATTGCAATATTGATTATTGCATATTGGCCACATCTTGCATCTATTGTTGCAATTTCATGTTCTTTCTTTTCCCTCTTGTGGAAGGTTGTTGGTTTTTGCAGATCATCCTGAAGGCTTGAGTCCTTGAGTGACTCAAACATGTTAAGGGCCTCCTAGGCCATCTTGGAAGACTTTCTCTGCATATCTTCAGATAACAATGAAGCAACCACCTCATCCATATTGAAAGTGGTTTTTGTGCTTCCAATAGCCATCACTAGGTGATCCCACGAGTCTGAAAATGAACATAATAGGAGCACACAATATTATTGTTCATAAATCTTGTCTCCAATGAAACCCAGTTAAAAAATCAACATGTTAAAAAAATTCAGATGGTCTTCCATTGATCCTCCATCTTCCATCTTTAGAGAATACATCTTCTTTCTCAAGAATAGCTTGTTTACCAAAGATTTATCCTGATAAACATCTCCAAGTTTCTTCCACAAAGAAGCAACATTATTCTCTTCATGAGCATTTAGGAGAACAAAATTAGCCAAAAAGAGTCTAATCAAACCCTTGTCTTTCTGATCCATGAGATCTCGGTCTTCTTGTTTCTTTCTTGATGGTTTGGTTTTAGAAATAGTGGCCCATAGCTCACAATCTATGAGCATATCTTCCATCTCGAGCTTCGAGAGCTCAAAATTATCATCATTAAACTCCTCCATCTCAATCCTTGTGGATGTGCTTGCCATAATTTTCTTACTACAAGGTCACACAATACACTTCTGCAAAACTCCCACTGAAACAAAGATCAACTCAAAAAACCATTCTAATACAACAAAGGAATCAAGGTTTTCCAAGCTTTGATACCAACTAAAAGGAAGCCAGGTGAGTGAAAAGAACTTCCTACACTAATCTAAGTAGGGGAGAGTTACAAAATTTTCCTAAAACACCTTATTCAGTTATAGAAATAAAAACACATATAAAGAATAAAAGATAGAACAACAAGAACACATAAAACAAGGACACCATATATACATGGGGAAAACCCTTTTGGGTAAAACCCCACCCTCAAAAATCATAGTACTATTGGGAGGTGACTTAGGAGGCTCGCTACTTAGAGCATAGTACTAATGTATTATCTGACATAACCAATTTTTCATCATAACCAATTAGCGAGCCTTCTAAGTCACCTCCTAGTAGTGAACTACATAAAAAGAAAATAAGAGATTTCTTGAAATCTATAATGCAACTTGATAGTAACTCTATTTTGTAGTGACCAAGTTATACTATAGTTGCTCAAACATGAAGGGAACCACAAACCACTCCTTTTTCATTACCATTGCCTCAACATATTTTGACTAGTGCTCCTCGTTCACCTGTGCATAAAATATTTGAAGACCTTAAAAAGATTCCTGCTAATATATCCTTATAGAGTCTTATTCAAATATCACATACATACAATTGGATACTCCAAGAAATGTTAAAAATGACACAGGAGGAGATCCAATCTTCTATGAAATTGAATGATGTAACATCCTCCTTTGATTGTATGCAAGTCAGACAATCAAAAATTACATTCCCTAACATGAATTATCCTCACTTAAGATTCAAAACAAAAATGAACCCTTGATGATAAAGGTGATCATCAATGAAATTGCAGTTAGTCGCACTCTCATAAACAATGGAGAAGGTCTTAATGTTTGTAGCATTGACCTCCTGGATAAAATTGGCATGGAAAAGCGGCTTACTAAAATTAATGATATTAATATTTATGGATTTGACAATGTTAATAGGAAACCATTAGGAATGATCACATTACCTATTGAGTTCAAACCTGTAGTGTTTCCTACCCCTATTCATATCATGCCAGGACCTCTTTCATACAATATTCTCCTAGGGAGACCATGGATTCATGCTATGAAAGGAGTCCCATCTACTCTTCACCCTCTGATGAAATTTGAATACAACAAGATATACATGGTTGAAGTAGATGAATGAAGCTATAAATCATATGATTACAACACTCCCAAATCCCCTAATACTTTCATTCCAAAATCAAAAGTTGAACCTATACAAGTTGATGATAATCCTAAACTCTTTAGTGATAATTAGGGATCATTAGATTTTACTCCTTGTTTCAATAAAGAATCCAAAATTTCACCCTCAAAGTCCAAAGATTCATATACAAACCATTCATTTTCAAACAAAAGTTCTAGTGATGATTTCGGTTCATTAGATTTTATACCCTCCTTTAGGGGAGAGTACAAAGTCTCACAATCTCAACCAAAACAACCTTGTGTTTTATTTTCTCAACTTGGTTCTACATCAACAACATTATCCCATGGTGGTGATGGGGGCTATTTAACTCCCACCCCTCATGAGAGGATGATGCACAACTTTAAGAAACACAAAAAGGATTTGTATTCTCATGTAGAAACCAATCCTTCTCAGAAGCATAAACCCCCTTCATCTGAATTGAAAGATTGTTATGGTCTTGGACACAAACTCCCTCCTAAACAGGGATACAATGAACACATGAAGCAAACTGATATACCATACTCTTTCAAGAAAGATATAGGTTTACCAACTTTATCTCCATTTTCATCTAAGGCCTTATCATTTAGTGTGTGTATGACATCTTGTGCAAATAAAGGAACATCTTCTACCCTTGATCAAGAGGGTATCTTGTTGAGATTCCTACAAGATCGTTTG
>VDFB02114023.1:0-27364 GCA_007258455.2 Sequoia sempervirens
CAACATATTAAAAATTGGTCCCCGACAAGATAGGGGGAACCATATTCCCATGGGCATATGGGCCCTAGCCCTATTTTCTAGGACATTAACTGTCAGGATCATAAAATTAATTATTTGCATTTATTCAATGCTTGCAATCCATTGGAAAATGGTAAAAATAGGCTTTGGAATGCATAATTTAGGAAATTAGGGACTTACTTAGGTCCAATAAATTAGGGGGGCCAAAACATAGTGTGAAATTGTTGACAATTTTCTACGCTACATTTAGGCCCCACTTTATTGGGAGTATGAACTTATGCTCAAACTCCAACTAAAGTAGAGAAATATGTATCAAGAGGGGTTAAAATGTACAAATGTTGAAGGAATTCCCAATGACTAAGGATCAAGGAGGGTGATCACGCCCTCGGGATCTAAGATCCCATGGAAAACCAACATAAGCACAAAGGAACACACATGTATGAAATACAACAAAACAACATACACAAACATACATGTCAGTTATGAAATGCAAATAGGAGGGTATGGACTAACAAGTTGTATTATGTTAGGACCCATACAAAAGGTTTTCATGACTCACACAATAGCAAAGTTTGATATTTTCTAGGTGAATCATAAATCAAAAGGCACATGGGCTAGTGAGGACCGCTTTTCACTAGGTGAGCCCCTAATGTAGGATGAGAAACACACTAGGTCTACTAGGTGTACCCATAACAAGGTGGCAAAAAATGAGAAACACACACTAGGTCTACAAGGTGTGCCCATAACAACCATACCATGAGTTATACTCCATGGTAATCTTGATAAGGTGCCACAAGATACAATGTTAATGCTACACTAAATTCAACTCTCATGATCAAAGTGAAGTAGAGTAAATTTCAATGTCAATGCCAAATATCAATGCATCTCTAATTCCAGTCCCTATGGAAAAAGTGAAGAAAAATAATACCAATGTATGCCCCCACTTTGAAGAAATTTCAAAACACCATGCTGTGAGCAATTACTTTAAAGTAGAAAAATGATAAATGTCATGTGAAAAAAGGATCACAAGAGCTTATTTGGAAAACCCTGTGCCAAAGATATGTTTCCAAATAAAGCTACATAATGATAAGGGGTTTCCCCCAAATACAATGTGATAAACAACATGGAAAGTTACACTAAGGGATCCACGGATTTGGGTTCAATATACATCTTTTCTACAATGATATGATAGAGCTCGAAACTGACATTATCCCCTAAATACTCATGGAACAACTAACACAATGGAGGAATGACACATAGAGAGAGGAGAGAATGAAAATTTTGGGTTAACATGGAAGAGACCTAAATGTCTCACCTTACATTGTCCTCGAAAGGAAAACATAAGACAAAAGAAAAAATAAAGTTGACAACATATAGAAGAATGGAGATACAAATAGAAGAATATCATGACACATTTGTTTCCTTTGTATCCTTGCACCAACAAAGCAACAAGGGTCATCCAAAGAAAAATTACAAACACAAAGACATGTCAAGAAACACAACATGAGAGATCACATCACGTGCAAGCAAACACAAAGATCACATTAAAAAAACATAAAGGAGTACTACACATGCGAGCCGACATAAGCAGATTGTCTACATCCCAATCTTGCTCATCATAAATACAAGGAAGACAACTAGCGAAAGGGACTACAACAAGTGTCATACAAGGAGAATATCTAGGTGCAACACGTGGTGGGTCACTCTTGTTAGGAGGATCATCATGATTTCCCTCATCTAAATTCATTTGCTTTGAAAATAAATCATTAAGCTCATTATGTACCTCTTCATCAATTTTAGCAATTTCATCGTCATCATCCAAGTTGATCACAATGGGAGGTTTTACGAAAATTGCATTTGAACTCTCTTATTTGATTTCTTGTTTTGGTTCTATGCCTTGTTTTGATGAAAGCTAGATTTCTTCTTGAGTTGTTTCTATGGGTGTTGGATTTTCATGCATTGTTTTGTTCTTTTCTTCCAATTGGCAAGCAATAACACAACATCTATGCCTACACTCTTTAGCATTTATGTTTCTTCTTGCACGATTTTCAAGTTGTGATGGGGTAGGAGTAGGTTTATCAACCATCGGTTGATTTTCTTCCCTTAAGGGAGGAATTGAAGGAAACATTGGGGGTTGGGAAACCACTCTCTTTAGGTCTATACAATTGTTTTATCTTCTGAGGCACAAAATTAATCACCTTATTGTCTCTTGGTCTTTTATAGGATATGGGTGGAGGAACAAAAACATAGTTACCTTGGTTAGTTGGGAGGGTTTTTGGTTCAATCATAGGTTCATCCATGATGGGTTGGGGAGAAGTAACAACCATGGACCTATCACACTCAGGAATATTGCTAAGAGACAACTCTGCTATGTGTTTTACCTTGAAATTTTGATATGAATTGAAAATAAAATCTTCACGAGGCTTTATAGGTTCTATAGATTGAGGCCAAAATAAATCCAATGAAAATTTTCCACAAGAAGACAAAAGATTGAATCCACTATGGTGCACTATAAATATCTCATTTCCAAAGGGAAACTATATTCACTTGTGAATAAACGATGCGATGGAATTCATGGAGCATAGCCATGAATAACCTAGCTTCGCACAAAATTGATCCAACATCAGGATGATGGAGAATGAGACATATAATTGTTTAGGTCCAACTTTGAGAGGAAGAGAGATGGAACCTATCCTAGCATGAGTAAAACCATCATGAGATATTATCCATGTTTCGATTGTTCATAAGTATCTTGATAAAGCTTTTGCACAAACAATAATTCCTTAGTGATCACATTCTTTGCACATGTGGGATCTTATTGATATGGCTATCAATGTAGAGAGGACCATCAAGCACATGTTTAAGTGCATCATCATTAGTGAAAGCAATATCAAGTAACACAATGGTTTTTCCCTCATGAGGTTGCACATCCACAAAACCAAGCATTACTCATTTCATTAGGTGTATCAATAGTCATCTCATCATTCTTAACATCAAAATATTGCACAAAGTAGGTTGAATGATTAGGCATGGGATTGGTAAAAATTTTCAAATTTTGGTTAGGCGGGGTGACTGACTTATTCCCTTTATCATTAACACCACCCAATTGAGTGTGATTACAATCAATGAGGTCTTGAACTTGATATTTAAGATGCATGCATCGTTTTGTATCATGTCCATTTATGCGGTGATATTGACAAAAGGAACTTTGATTAAATCTTCGAGGTACAAACTTGGTTGTGTTCATAGGTCTAACCAAAGGCAAGCGGATTAGGTTCTTACTCAAAATTTGCAACATAATTGAATGGAGGGAATTAGGTAGTAGGGTAAATTGTCTATCTTTTACTCTAAATTGGTACGAGGTTGAAATTATGGAAGCAACTTGAGGCTCAACATGATTTTTTTGAGATGGATTTATCTTTAGAAAGTTCTTGTTTGGCTTCTTGAATGCTTGGTAGTTGCTTTGATTTATGGGCTCAGATTTCTCTGTATGAGTTGATGAAGATGATTCTTCATACTTGCTAATCAAATTTTAATAGTCATGAAGATCTATACATAAATGTATGAAGGATGGAAATTTCATCAATAAGACTCTTTCTCTTATGTCCTTTTGCAAGTTATCAATGAACATTATTTTGATACCCACATCAAGATGAGTTACGTTAATTTGTGATAATATTAACTAATAGAAACTTGTGAAATCTATAACCTTTTCACCTTGTTTTTGTTTACATCTCATTAAATCAGTTGTGTTGATGTTAGGACCAATGTTGACTTGAAAATGGTTGAGGAAAGCATCAACAAGCTCATTAAATGAGTGAATTGAGTTATTGGGCAATGAAAAAAACCATTCCAAGGCCATGTTTTTCAATTACCTAGGGAAAATTTTAGCTAGGAGCTTATCCTAAAAAACAAATTCACTACACATGGTGAAATATGCTAATATGTGGTTGCTAGGGTCCCCTTTACCATTGTGCTTGTCAAATCGAGGGATCTCTATGTTTTGTGGCATTTTTGCTTTCAATATCTCAAGTGACAATGGGATCCTTTTAATATATTGTGATGGTTGTCCGCTTTGGTTTTGGTTCATTGTTGGGATTTGTTGTTGAATTGATTTCACATTTTGCAAAAGTTGGTTTATGATAGAATCATTGTTTGACATGTTTTGGGAATGAGGTGAATATGGTGGAATGGTGTATGTGGTGGGATATGAAGTTGTGAAGTTATGAGTGGGGATGGAACTTGAGGTGTGACATGTAAGGATCAAAAACCATAAGGATTTCTAGTGGAAAGAACTATTGTTGAGTTTATGCCAATACTTGGTTGTATTGTGGAAGCAATAGTTGGATTTGTGTATGTAGGAATAGAGGCTATGGTGGTAGGGAGGGAGACTTGATTTCCTCCTTGATTTTGAGTGTATGCCAAATCTTGAGCGTAACTATCCATTGTAGGTATATTATCATCAACTATATGGGCTAGACTACGCATAACCTCTAATCCATGATCATCATAATAAACTTCCTCATGTTGTCAATTATAGGGATTTTTGTACCAACAAAGTATTCAGTACTCACATATTCTTGAATTTTTTCTAAGTCCTTGTCCAATTTTCTTAGTTTATCTTTAGGAACATGGGAAACCTTAGTATCAACATCTATAAAGATGGATATTTGTGAGGTTGTCATTGGCATGATAAAATCAAGAATAGATTCCAAAATGGGTTGAGTATTAATGAAACTAGTCATGAAAGAGTTACAAGACTCATGATCCACAACGGATGTAAAACCAATGGCGCGAGATGCCATAAGTCTAAAACTACTTCTCACTAAAGTATTAGCAATAGGAAACTAGGTTTTGAAACTCATACAAGTTTTAAAACACTAAATGTACCTACTATGAACACTAAACTGACAAATAGACACAACAAAATGTCCAAAAACAGGAATCAGAAAATAGGAGCAAACATGACACACAGTAACAAAGATCTGTGAAAAAGTTTCTTGACAATGCACAGTAGGACAGAGTTGCCCAAGGGTGTTTGGGTCCTAGTCAGGGGTTTTGGAAATTATATTTTGATTTTATATTACACTTTTTAAGAATGTTGATTCTACTTGCAAATAGTTGAAACAGTAAACAATTTTTTCAAAATTTTCTTAATGTCTCCCAATTTGATGCAAAATGCAAGTATGCAAGAATGTTGAAGATTTTTGAAAAAAATTGAATGGAAATTTTAGGTCTAAAAAAATGACTAATTGCAAGATGTAAAGAAATGATGATTTTTTCAATGCAAATTTTGATCCTAAACAATGCACTTTCTTTCACCAATTGGACTGTTGAACACCCAAAATATTGAGAGGGGGGGTGAATCAATATTCCTAAAAACCATTTAATTACTAACCATCCAATTAAAATAACATACTTAGCAATTAACATAAATGAAAGCATAAAAAATCCATAGCACATACAACACATGAACACTAGGATTTATATGTGGAAAACCCAAAATGGGAAAAACCATAGTGATGATTAGCTCATGATATATTATGACCGGTCATAAGATATTACAAAAAGGCTCACTGCTAGGTGGACTCACTGTTCAAGTGAACTCACTATTCACAAAGAAAGAAAGATAGAGAAAGTGGCTACATAGCCAAGATTTGAACTGATACAAAATGCATCTGTCATATGTTGAATTCAGTTCCTTTGAAGCTCAAGATCCTGACCCAAAACACTTCACCTGAAATAGAATACAAATCTCTGCTTAGTATTACTTTCACACAACCTTTTCTCAATCTTCTACAAAATTTCACTTTTCTGTTTATATATGGATCGCATCTCTGCCATCTTCCTCGTCATAACAAACTCAAAATTATCTTCTATATATATCAGCATCATTGCAAACATTAATTAGTTCACCCTAATTAGATGTCACCTAAGGTAATGCAAAACGTGCCTTGTCAGCGCCCAATTCAAATTAAATTACCTTTTCAGCATAACACATGTGATATAGGTCAACATGGACCTATAATGGCTTCTTCTTACATTCACATCACAATATTAAACTCCATAACCCTTTGCATATTTTAGGTCGGCTAGGTAGAAGACCTAAAAAAAATTACTTCAACTGATTGTCGATCACAAAACACATGGATCTCAAATTCTAAATTCTAATGCTACTGACATCCACAAACAACATATTGGAATTGTGGAGGTAGATTTTTACGTGTGATGGATTGTGAACCAATCTATGGATGGCATAGAGAGAAAATACTACAAAAACTATCAGTGTAGATACATAGTAGAAGTGCTTAATAGTGAACCAATTTGTCTGTGTAGAATATTCTTCATACCATTCTAATATCCACCATATAGTGTTGACATAAGTGAAAACACATAACTTCATTTTTTCAACAATCTCCCCCTTTGTTATTGATGGCAACATGTGCCCAAAGAATACTTCTCCACACATCTCTCACCCTTTGACATCAAGGGAAAAGGGTTCACAAATAGAACTTGTATACTCCCTCTCAACCAATATACAAACCAAAGTAACTGACTCCCCCTTAGGAAATTAACCAAAAACTCCTAATACATCTGCATATGTACATAGGAATCTAAAAGCATAAAAGGACTAAAAAATGCAATGAAAATGGAAATAATCAACCTGAAGATGTTGACTCAAGCTTCTGTAGCATGGCTTCCTTCTTCCCAACTTCTTTTAGTTGTTGCAAGCAACCTGTGTAGAGACTCAAGCCCCATCAAAGCATATTCTCCTTCTACAGTACCAGTTTCGAGATTTAACTATGAAATTTTGTCAGGACTAGCTAGGGAATTTGAAATAGGTATGTGTTGTGATTGTACCAAATTCCTTAGCTTTCCAAGCTTCCTAATAATCTGTTCCTTCTAGTTCTGCAATGTGAGGAATCTGTCATGTAAATTTATTATAGCAATCCAGGTGTGATACATTTTGTCTAGTGCCAGATCATAGGCACTTGGTGCTTTGGTAATTTGAGACTCAATCAAGTCCATTTTATCTTTTATATTTTGTGTGGATTCTAGCCACACTATATAGTATAAAATCAATGTCTTTGCCTCATTCTCATAGTCTTGTACCTCTTTCAAGAATTCTTCAACCTTGGCATGGGTTGATGTACATTTTCCTGTAAGCCTTGTTATATCCTCTATTTCCATTTTTCCTTTCAAACTGGAGGCATACTCCTTAAAAGAATCAACTAGCAATTTGAAGTTCTTTATCGAAGACAGTGATGTATCAATATTAGTACCTAGGGTGATCTCAAGTAATGTCTTCACAGCTTCTTCCATCAACTCATTACTCTTTTGACATGTTTCAAGATTCTCTTTTCTTGTTGATACATTCAATACATCACTTAGTTGCATCTTATGCTTAGGAGGCATCTTACTTAGATCAACA
The DNA here is from genome assembly GCA_007258455.2 of Sequoia sempervirens. Lineage (NCBI taxonomy): Eukaryota > Viridiplantae > Streptophyta > Pinopsida > Cupressales > Cupressaceae > Sequoia > Sequoia sempervirens. The sequence continues at coordinate 7,451 of VDFB02114023.1, forward strand.
AAGGGCAATTGCAACAATAGCGAAGAAACAACCAGTTGGTACCATGTCTGTTTAGGTAGTAGACTCTTTACAAGATTACCGAAGGATTCACTAGAGATCTTGGGTAACCCCTCAATTTTTTTAGAATCTTCATTCTTTCCGGTGTTGGAATCTTCTTCTTCCTCTTCCTTTTTCTCTTCTTCACCAGAGGTCTTGTCCTTTTGTTTATTTTCATCCTCCATTTTGTAATCATCTTTCTTATTATCCTTATCTTTCTCTCCTTGCTCTTCTTTACCTTTCTCATTTTTATTTTCTTCATTTTCTTTTCCTACATCCTCTTCCTATCTATCAGTGTTGTCCTTAGTGCCAATTGTATCATTATTTTCTTTTTCTTACTCTACACCTTATTTTCCATCATCATTGGTGAGCTTATTAGTGTCTTCCATAGGGACATAAGTCTTAGGGGAAGCTTGTGTTTCATCATCTGGTGGAGGGGAGGACACAACATTCTCCATATCATCAACCATCGGGGTTTATTCTCCAATAGGTCATCTTCACCTATCTCTTCCTTGACCTCTTTAAACATTTCCATATTTGAATTAAAAGGAGGATTTTCCTCTACATCAGTAACCTTTTCCATAGTTTGTTCTTTTCCTTGGGCTGCTCTGGATGTGGGAGCAGTCAACATACCAAAATTTTCAGCAATATCTTTGACCTTGTAAATAGTTTCCTGCTTCATCTTTTCAACTTGATCCTTTTCTTTACCCATGAGAATTATAACTCATTGCTTAACTCTAAACTCCTTGGTGTATACCTCTATCAAGGTAGCTTTATCACCTTCAAATAAGGAGGACATAATTTCCTCCAAGGCTTTAGTTTTCATATTGTTTTCTGCTTCAATAGACTCACTTCTTCTTCTATTAAAGCATCCCAAACAACTCTAGGAACCTTTTTCTTAATATTGTTCATGTTATCTTCTAAAACAATGATATACTTGATAATAGCTTCAATAATTGTATCCTTTTTAGTTTCATCAACTTCTTCATATAGTTTTGCTACAACTTCTAGCATATTATCATAATGCAACATGTTAACTAAAACATCCACTTTCATGGGAGTGTGTGCTCTTACCAGAGGAGACTTTTTTTGTTTCTTCTGGTCTAAGGGCCTTCCTCTATCTTCTTCTTAGTATTTTTATGAACATGTACAGTAAAGGATTCATTTTCTCTTTTAGTTTCTTCTTCTTTAGATGTATCCACAATATCCACTTTTTGTTTCTTAGTTCTGGTGCTTGCCTCTTGTAAAGCACCTTCATTCCTCTCAATAACACCGTTTATTTTTCTTCTTGTTAGTTGTTCATCATGCTCTAATCCTAGCTCAATTTCTTCCTCAATGACTGTGCTTAGGTTCTTTTCTTTGAAATCTTTTTGTTTCTTTCCTCTTTTTTGTTGAGTGGCAGATGTGGGGCTACCAAAGTAGCTTTTATTTTCTTTGATTGAGATTCTTCTACCACCGAAACACTGATCTCCATCTTCTTAGTTCTATGTGAGGTAGGAACTGATCTTAAAGGTTGTTGAGTACCACGGGAAGTAGTAGAAATAGTTCTACCAAATCTTCTGGGTCTAGAGGACTCACCAGTTGTTCCTACTATTTTAGCGGCTCTTTTTTTTAATATTTTCACATCATCTTTTGTAAGTCCATGTCATTTGAAATATTCATTCACAACTTTTGTCAGTCTCTTACTCGTAGGTTATGACAGTTCCATGTGCACTTCCATGGATTTTTCTTCATAGGTTCCATGTCTTTTGCATGTAGGATCCTTAGGACTATTTAGCAATATTTTAATAAGACCATCAACCTCAACTTCATTCATCTCATAACCGATTGGAGGGATCCAGACTATCTTGAGCTCCACAACTTTTGTGATACAAAAGTTAGTGGAAACTAAAAATGTGATATCATTTCAATATTTTTCCACTAAGGACCTATGGATTCTTTCCCTTTCATGCATTATTTTATGGAATACTGCAAAGAATGCAATAAGCGCTTCTTCTTGGACTTTCATGTCACCAAGTTTGTGTAGATGTTCCAAAATCTAATGTGATACTTGCATCCTTCAATCCCATATGACATTACTTCTTCCTAGAAGCTCCCCTTAGAAAATAAAATACCAAAAAAACTACCAAGGAACCAAATTTGAATGGATATTTCTTATCTTTGGTTTGCTTCAAGTTATAAAACAATTGTTTCTAAAGAAACTCGCATAGATCATAGTCCTTACCTTTTTCTACCATTTCATAGGCAACATGGATTGATGTAGTTGAAAAAAAAATTCTCCCTATTGGTGTAGTAAATTTTGTATCCTATGACCATTGCCACATACCTTACTACTGGGTTCTGAATAGTATCCACCATGATATCCCTATGATCAAATATGGCTCTAGTCAGCTCCATCACATATTCATTCTTTACAGATTTCAATACTAGCACAAGTCTAGTAGTACAAAGTCCTGTCACTTCCTTTGATATCATGTTGGGATTGTATATACATAAGTAGTAGTCATGTACTCTGCTCAATGACATTCTCACAAACTTAGCTACATCATCATAGGTGAAATTTAGAAATAGCCGCCAAACATCTAAATTCTTTGCCACTAGATTTTTATATTCAGGCTTAATTTGATGATCATCTCCAATTAATTCATTTATCCATGGGTTGATGAATTTCACATGGTTAAATTCTTCCATTTTTCTATGGATATAAGCCCTAGTGTCTTCTTTAGGAAAAACCCTATGTGGAATGCTCAAAAAAGCTCCAAGTGGGTCATCCTCAAATACCTTCATAGGGTACTTCTTGAATTTTGGCTAAGGCTTCTCGCTTACATTCAATAATATAGGTGTAGCCATCTCTTACAAAATTCAAATGCTTTGAAAAATAAATTCTGAGACAATGGTAAATACCTCTTCTTTGCTTGAATGAATCTAGGGTTTGAATGCTCTGCTTCTAAAACTCTTGAATTTTCTTCGAATCACTCCCAAATGCATCAAAGTGAGTAAATTGGACCAATTTTAGAAACTTATCGTCATTTGATTCACCCTAACTCACATTAAATGCACCAATCAATAAAAATTATGATAATTCAACTGTGTAACAACAAACCCTTAATTACTCAGCAAAGCTCCACAAAAGCATATTTTCTTTTGAAATTTCCTCCACAAGGTCTAAGCTATCAATATCCAACATATATCTTTGTGCCAATCCATGGAACCTTATATTGACAAGGGGATTCTTGGTTTTCTATTATTGCTCCCCCTAAGCCAATGCCTAGGTTCAATTTTCAAGAGAATTATATGCACCAAAAGGTGGTAAAAATTTGTTTGTAGTTTTAGATTCTTTCTTGTCCTCAGGATCTTCTTTCTTCCTCCAGATCTTCTCCATTTCCTTCTTTACTTCTTATCAATCTTTGTGATTGGAGCATTTCTCTTTTCAGGACTTTTTTTTCTTATGTTTTTGCAAAATCTAGTAGTATATCCATGTTTATTACAATTGTGGTATACAACATTAATCCTCTGAGAGTTATTATTTTCATTCATTCTGGATCTACATTGATTAGCCTTATGTCCAAATCCATAGCATGTATAACAGTAGCCATTGAAAGATTGAAACATTCTACCTTAGTTATATGTATTCCTAATTTGATTTCTACATTCACTTGCTCTATCTCCAACCTTCTTGCATGTAAAGCATTGACCAGTAAAGGATGAAACATTCTAATCTATTTTGATTCTACATTATATTGCTTTATGTCCAAACTTATTGCAGAAATAATAGATACCATTGAAGGATGAATACCTTTGAGCATTTGGTTGTCTGATAGGAGTTCTTCTTGCATTGTTTCTTTGATACTTGTCATTATTCTTCTTATCTCCAGTCATTTCAGGTTCACTGGTCTTCTTTGCATATGATTTTGAATTTTCACCTCTCTCAAGTCCCAATCCACTTTTGTCTTTAGATATTTTCTGACCTAAAATTAACTCATTAAGCATTGTAGAACTTATCTTGAACTTATCTTCATGAATTCTTGCTTTTTCCAAATCTTCTCTTAGATTTACCACTTCTTGTTCAAGTCTAATGCACTCATTAGTTTTTATTTTTACCATAGTATTCAGGCATTCCTTAATTATTTTCTTTTCTTCCACTTGTACTCTTAATTTGATGATATCTTCATTTGCTTGCCTTAATTGTTCAATGAATTCCTTATGTCTTTCTCTAAATTTATTAATCTGCTCTCTTAGTTTCTTGATGCATTCATTAGCTTCATTGATATTTTCCTTCAAATCTTTATTTTCACCTTCAATTTTGTCAAGTTCTTCAAGAGCAACTTTGATTTCTCCATCCAAGTATCCATCATTAGCCATGTGTTCAATTTCCAAGATCTCCCCAAAGTGGTTAAGCTCCTTCAAGGGAACCAATCTCTGGTACCAATTGTTGAACACCCAAAATACTAAGAGGGGGGTGAATCAGTATTCTTAAAAACTATTTAATTACTAACCATCCAATTAACACAACATACTTAGCAATTAATCAAAATGAAAACATAAACAACCCATATCACATGCAACACATGAACACTAGGATTTTTGCATGGAAAACTGAAAGTGGGAAAACCACGGTGAAGATTAGCTCATAATATATTATGGTCGATTATAAGATATTACAAAAAGGCTCACTACTAGGTGGACTCACTGTCCAAGTGAACTCACTATTCACAAAGAAAAGAAAAATAGAGAAAGTGGCTACATAGCCAAGATTTGAACTGATACAAAATGCATCTATCATATGTTGAATTCAATTCCTTTAAAGCTCAAGATCCTAACCCAAAACACTTCGCCTGAAACAAAATACAAATCTCTACTTAGTATTAATTTCACACAACCTTTTCTCAATCTTCTACAAAAATTTTCTTTTTTGCTTATATATGGATCACATCTCTATCATCTTCCTCATCATAACAAACTCAAAATGATCTATATATATTAGTATCATTGCAAACATTAATTAGGTTGACCTCATTAGATGTCACCTAAGGTAATGCAAAATGTGCCTTGTCGGCACCCAATTCAAATTAAATTACCTTCATGCCATAACACATGTAATATAGGTCAGCATGGACCTATAATGGCTTCTTCTTACATTCACATCACAAAATTAAACTCTATAGCCCTTTGCATATTTTAGGTCGACTAGGTATAAGACCTAAGAAAAAAATACTTCAACTGATTGTCGATCACAAAACATGTGGATCTCAAAATATCATGCCAACTGGAAATCTCAATTTACAAACACCTGTAAACATTCTCCCAAAACCACAAGTCCTAACTCAAATTTACAGAGGAGCACGAATAGAATATGTCATACCTATTAAACAAAAAAAATGATAGAAACTTTTGAACAATTTGACCAGACCAACTGAAATTTTGAATTCTAATGCTACAGACATCCACAAACAATATATTGGAATCACAGAGGTAGATATGTAGGTGCGATGGAATGCAAACCAATCTACAGAGGGCGCAAAGAGAAAAGACTGCAAAAATTGTTAGTGCAGATACATAATAGAAGTGCTTAATAGTGAATCAAATTATTTGTGTAGAATATTCTTCATACCATTCTAATATCCACCATATAGTGTTGACATCAATGACAACACATAACTTCTTCATTCTTTCAACAATGGACTAAATGCAAAATGCTTTAGAGTATGTAGTTATGAATTTCAAACAAAGATCTGCAAGTATAGGTAAACTGAGCAAATAGAGACATACAAGTGTGAAAAAGATTGTTAATGCACCTATACAAGGATAGGGTCTCCCAAAGGCATCAGATTCCTTGTTCAAGGTTTTGAAAACCAAAAAATTGAATGACTAAGTTGTTGTTTAAGATTGTTGTTCCTGTCTGCAAATAGGTTTGATAGTGACCTCTTTTTCAGAATTTTCCAATGTAAAGAAATTACAAATTTATGACAAAATGGCACTTTTTGAATGCAATTTTGAAATGAAAATATGATCTAAATGACTAAAACACACCCTAATACAAGCTATGATGCAATATTGATGCAATATTTTTGGAATTTATGAGTTTTTATGATGCAAATATGCAACCCTAAATGAGAAATGCAAGACAAAGTGATGCAAAACCTAGATCCAGGGTTTGAAAAATTGCCAAATCAAAAAGCTAATATGTCAAATGTCGAGTTCACCAAAATGTAATGTAGAAAAGGGTGAACCCAAATTTTTAGGGGTGTAAACATAAGGTTGCTTTATGGACGTTTTTTTAACATTACATTAGAAGGTGGATCAAGAAGGTGAGTATATTGACTATCAACCAAAAAGGTGAGCCAATCAAACCTAGATCCACTTTCTTAGGGCCTTGAAGATGAATTGGGAATGATTTAGAATGATTGGACCAATTAATCTATATAACCTAGTAGGGAAAATGCAATATTTTGAAAATACATAAACTGAAAATGTAAATTGCAAGTGGATTTGGAAAGTGCAAACTGATGTGTGCCTGTCACCAAAAGTTGAATCTAGCATGTGAAGAGGGACTCAATCACCTAGGGGTGTATGGGTCCTTGATAGGGGGTTCTAAAACTAATTTCTTAATCCTCTAATGTTGTATCTAACCTTTTGTTTCTTGGTTGTAGAGTAGTTAGAATATTGTCAGTAAATTTTGTAATTGAGTTTTCATGGCTTGACAAGGTTGGTGACAAAAAATGCAACAATGGAGAATTTTCCTTCAAGATTCCTTCAATCCTCTTCAAACCTACAACCTACACATTCACAAAGAGGAGAAATTTTGGGCCATTTTAGGGGATTATCTCAGCCAAGCCCTGTGTAAGTTTTTCCACTTCCACAATGGCAATGTCAATGATAGAAATGGTAATTGAAAGGAAGGAACGATGAATGAATAAATACTAAAACTCACCACCCTTCAATGGATTCCTTGAAGGACTGAAGTCATGCACATCACCTCAAGAATCTTGGATCTTGCTTGATATATTTTCTTGAATGCTTGAATGCTTGGAGACCTACAACAATGTTAGCCTTCATAAACAATAACACGAACACACATAGAATTTGACATGATGATGTTGGATCTTGAATTGTTTCAATAAACTATGATAATGTTGCTCTTGAATTGATTTTGAATGCTCTTGAATATATTATTTTCTCAATTTCGTGTCTTAGATTTCAAGTGGTAAAATAACTAGGTATTTATATGCAATTGTTCTAATTTCCTGAAAATCAAATTCCAAAAGACGAAAAATTGAAATTTGAATTATAAATGTTAAAATGCCACCAACAATTAAAAAATGATCCTTAGCAAGATAGGGGGACCCATATGCCCATGGGCATATGGGTCCTAGCCCTATTTTCTAAGACATTAAGTTTCAAGATCATAACATTAATTATTTGCATTTATTCAATGCTTCCAATCCTTCGAAAAATGATAAAAATAGGATTTGGAATACATAATTTAGGAAATTAGGGACTTAATTAGGTCCAATAATTTAGGGGGGCCGAAACATAGTGTAAAATTGTTATGGGTGACAATTTTATATGTTACATTTCATAAATAACTCAGATGCAATGAAATGTAGAATAGAAAATACATATCTATTTTCATAATGAGTTTTTCTAAATACTGACCATAATGATTCAAAAATCACTCCTAAAACCTCTATAAATTAGGTGATCACTTTGGAGAAAGGACCAATGACTCAAGGGGATTTATAATTTTATGCCTAACCCAAGCTCGCTACATCCTCAAAAACATTAAAGCTAACATCTTCTAACCCCCCAAAGGCACAAAAAAGGTGGTAGAAGACCAAGTTCAAGATAAATCCATTCCCCCCCCCAAAAAAAAAGGAGGCAATAGTGCTTGTTATACCCATTGTAACCATTGTAGGACCCATGGTGATCACTAGAACCAAAATGAATGAATATAATACCTTTAGAGTTACTGAATCAATGAATTCTAGCACCTAGCAAAGACTTGAATCAAGGACCAACTACCCTATTATGTAAAGACCACATATGCATCAGACACCCACTACAAGCAAGGTACCTCAATTTAGTGGTTGTTTCAACATCATTGCAAAACTTAAGAAATCCATACTCAATAGTCCACTTTGAGAGGTCCTTTCTATTCTTGAACATATGAAGATTTTGGAAGAAGCACTCAAAAAGAAAAAATCATCAAGTAGATAGAATACGTCACTTACGAACACAACAAATTAAATCCTACCAACACTTGTTTTCTTTCAAATTTTGATACTTGAGGTAATTAAAATTGATCTAAATATTTTCTATTTAATACTTGTCCATGAGGATACGTATAAATAGTTGCATGATAGTCTCCAGTTCAAGAAATTTAGTCATACCTAGGAAGGTTATAAAGACTCTCAATGTGACCTATGAGCCTACAAATATGGAAGTAGTCTAGTTAGATGGAACCCTAGTAAATTCCATAGGTATGGTTAAGAATCTATCTTTTTCTTTGTATTCTATACCAATGTAAAGTCCTTCAAGATGTACATTATAGAGGTTCATCATGCATTTGGCATTTATCTATCTAGAGGTCCTACTACAAAATTTGGAGGCTACCTCTCTCTATAATACAACCATATGTTTCTAACCACTAGATATGGAACTAGGATGAAAATCACCTTCAATCCACTCTCCATGATTCATATTAAAAACAAACCAACCATGCATAGTGACCCTACCTAGTCATTTATGATTGAGGATGAATCACCTTCCCCTGAGCACCATGATAAACTACATACAACCAATGACATATCAAATGAAGAAGTTGACACATGGTGGTCATCCATAGAAACCATTAATTATGTGAACCATTAGCTATTTAAAGACACCAATCTAAATGTACATACCTCATTCATGAGGAAAAATTGCCAAACTTGGAATTTATCAAGAAAAAGGAAGACACGGTTAGAATGTGCAAGTTATGTTTTGATGGCACTAGCTATAAAATAGGTGAATTGGTGCCATTTTCCAACTATCTCCCCCAAGGAGAAGAATATAAACATTTATTTAGGGTCTAATTCAATTGTACCTATAATATTGTAGAATATGAGACCTTGGGGCAAGGATTGTTGCTTATTGAAAAGAGGGGCATCAAAGTGCTACACATATATGGTGATTTAGAATTGTTAATCAAGTGAGGTCCTTGTTCATGGACAATAATTAAATCGTGAAGAACTATAAACACCATATATGAGATCTCTTAGTGCTATTTGATATAGTCAATATACAAGCATTTCCCAAGAAAGAGAATGTACAATCAAATAAAATGGATCTCGTTGGATCATAATTTGAACCTTATAAGGACCTATTCAAGAAAAAATATGGAAAAAATATGGTTGTTAAGCTTATTATGCTCGGTAATTAGTGGATGGTCTTCTATAATGACTAAAAAGTTATAAACTTCATCCAAAATTCTAATGATTTTATAGAAATTACCCCCAAGATAGGGGTCTATAGAAATAATATCATCCAATTGAGGAGAAAATACATGCCTAGAGGCATGGTTACCTTGGAAGCATATTCAACCTTGATTAATCTCATATAGATAAAATAAATATTTTGACAAATAATTCAATTATTATTGGGGTACTTCATGTTTTATTTTGTAGAAATTGATAGATGATGCCCCTTATTAACATTAAAGGGGAGTTTATAACATAATTTTATTAAGGTTCATACCCTTATAACATATATATTGTTCTAATATAAGTTTATAAAATCTTATATATTAAATGATTTGTTAAGATTATCCCATTAAAATAATTATAGTCTAATAATTATTAGATTATTGATTATTTATAAATGGTAGTTTTGAATAGGTGTGATCAATACACTATTTGTTCACAAATTTGTGTGCCTCAACATTTTCTATTATTTATCTTCTTTCCTACTTTATACATTTGACCTTATCTTGCACACCATTGATAACCAATATGATAAATCTCTAGTTGGCTCCCTTTTGTTGAAATGTTGTTTAGGGGTGTTCATTCAATATAGTATTATTTAAAAAACCCCTTAGTGAAATGTAGCAATGGGGTACTTTGTGGTTAATGCTTAGTGATAAGGCCTTGTCTTAGGTAATTTTAGGATTCTAGGTTTTTGGGTACCCATTGTGAATGCGTACCCATTTCTAAATAGATGCATGTTCCACAAAGGTATTTATGAAGAAAAAAAATTGTGAGCTTATTTTTGAGCTATAGTCATGGCAACAATAAGCTAAGGGACAACACCTCACAATGGGTACCTACCCTAATTACCCCACCCACCAACACTTTTCACCTCCTTCCTCCAGAGTTGCATTTTCTTCAGGTGCAAGTAGGTTTTTGTTCTTTTTAATGTATTTTTCCAATTTTTAGGATATTTTGTAGGCTTTTACAAAAAATAAAAAAATAAAAAAATAATAAATACTAAACCCTATTCCATCAACATTATATCCTATACAATCTAAAACCTATAAAATTTAAATCTTAAACCTAAATTAGATACTTAAACCTCAAATCCTATATTTTATACGCAAAACTCTAGACATTATTAAATCCCTAGATAATACAAAAATTGAAATCCAAATCCCTAATCCTTTTTACTCATAAACCCTAAAACCCAAAGCATAAACTAAATTTAAAATGATAAGACAAAATAAATTAGGTATATATCCATAGTGATGTAAACTCTAAACCCTACATCATAAACTTTTAAATTCTTAAGCCCCTAAATTTAAACCTAGGTATTTACCTTAAACCCTAAATTCCAAAACCTACATCATAAAAACCTAAATGATTGAATTTTATACCCTCAGCCCTAAATCCTAAACCATATATCTTAAACCCCTAAAATCCTCTTAAATTGTAAATCCCTAATACCAAACCCTAAATCACAAAGCCTCACTAACATTTGCAATTAACATTTTAAAACATGCATCCAAAGTAAAATTGGTAAACCCAAATTATATCTTATATACCAAACCACACATTCTAAAGCCTAAATGTCAAACACTATTAAAATCCTCTTAAACCCCAATCCTAAACTATAAAATATAAACCAAGTGCAAACCATAGAAATCCTAAACCATAAATCCTATATCCAAAACCTAGTTAATCTCTAAACTCATCACAAATCCTGATCCACATGCACTATTTTCTCTTGTGTTCTTCAAACTATAAATAAAGAAAACCATAGACATTGAACTCTATATTCATTATTCAAGTAAATAAAATAAATTTTAGGGTGTGTAAGAAGAAAATAATGAAGAATATACCCTACTGGGGTTAAGGGAAGTTAGGGATTTATTACTACTTTAGTGAAGGAGATTGTGTGCAACCATATAAAATATCATTCCTGTTAAACAAATTATTTTTGTCCTCATCATTTTTACCTTGTTGATAATATACAATGCACTATTATCACCAATTCTGTTACTACTTTCAAACAATCCTCATTAGTTAGATCTATGCCATTTTGTGTGCTATCTCATCCATAAGATATTACACTAAGTGTGGAAGCTCTATAACTATGTTGATGATATGTGAATTGAAAAGTGGAAACAAACCCTTATGATTAATGAATAAATCAACAATACACATTACTCCCAATTTTTTATAATCTAATACTTATAAATATTATTAAATATAAAAAATAACACACGCTACTCCTAAAATTTTAGGCTTTAACATACTTCTAACATTACTTTCAGAAAATAAAAGTGGAAATCAAGGCCTATTGCTTGCTCTACCATCCAATGTCTTTTCTCCTTTTAACATAACATTCAAATCATATTTCCCTTAATGTGTAACACAATCACTCATACTACAAAGTAAATAATTAGGTTTTTACCATAAAAGTAAATACAAGCATATGATTAAAATTAGGAATGTATTTTTTTCAATTTCATACATCATTTATTGCACATGATCAAATATAAATGCATAATACAACTTTTGAAATTGAGATATATAAATTTCCAACTTGAGAAATAAGATATAAATTTATGTTTATAATTCATACATGATATACTTACAAGTATACTAGTTTACATAATACAGTAATGATTCAAGGTCAATTCTTCCATATTTGAAAAAATATTTTGTTTCACAAGCCTCAATGTTGTTGTCTACAAGGGAGAGAGCATCACCTGAGCACTTTACCTCCAACCATAGACTGACGAACCTCGCATACCTTCCAACTGGAAGTGGCCCTACCCTTCACAAAGAGTATAGACTAAGGAACCCACCAGTATGTCATCTGAGTTTCTAGTGTTGTGTCCTACATAACCAATCAACCATACAACTTTAGATATATCTAACTAAGTATGACTAACACAATCGAGATTGGAGAGCCTTATTTGGCGATCAATCAAGTAGAAAAACCACACTATAATGCAACAATTTTCAATAGAAAAACAACCCTCCTTTTATTTCCATTTTAATGGATTGCAGAGTACATTTGAAAGCTCAATTATAGAGCAATTTTCACAGAGGCCAAATTGACATTTTTTTATCAAACAGTTTTCCCCATTCTTCATACAATCCAGCTTGATCGATCATCCATGTTATCCTAGGAAACAATTCATTTCAACTTCCATCGACGAAGTGGTCTCTACATGATTAACTATCGAAGACCAAAATGAACTGATGAACCACATAGTCTTCAACTCCATTTTGTCAAGCTATCGAGGAGACAGCCTAGGAACTCCCTTCGATATAGAAAGTCTCATCATTAAAGTATGTGGCACTAAGGCATCCATATCGACATTCAGAACTGCCATATCGGCTCGTCGAAGAGACCAAGCTCAAAGTCCTGTTGACTTCCATTTTCCCATCGATGAGATTCAAGGCTTTGTATCAGGCTGTCAAAGGGATAGCTTAGAGACTTCCATTGAAGTGGCCAAATTTTGTCGATAAAGACTTCCTGCCTATGGACTGCAGACATACCTTCCATCGGGTATGAAGGAGACTATATTCAAAGTCCCTCTGAAATCATATGGTCCCATCAACGATACAAAGCCTCACATTAGGCTATTGAGGGTACTCCAACTAAAGTCTCATCGAACATGTCAAAGTGATGCCAACCAATGGGATAGGGTTTACAAAAAGACCTCAATGCATCTGTAAAACACAACAAAATTGAGAACAAAAATTTTCTTATGTACATATTGATGCAGATAGCTTGAGAGCCCAAGATGCTCTTGCATCAAACACCTCGAGAAGGAGAAATGTTCCATGAGTGGAGACTCAAGAACATTTAGGCCAATTTGGAATTGAAATTCCAAACTAAGCCAACTCATGTGCTTTCAACCAAGATGCTTCATCCACTGATTTTCCCTTCCAGTGAACCAGGTATTCCATGTACTCTTTACCACGTGTTTTTCGTTGCAACCCTGGAATCAATGATCTCATCTACTTCTTTAGTTTGCTTCTCAAGTAGCTGATTCACCCACTCTATATTATCCATGATATTTGTAGGAAAATGTGGTTGAGTACTTGTCTCTCCTTCAAAATATTTGTATAGATCACTGACATTGAAGATAGGAGATATATCTACATGCTCTAGAAGTTCAACCTCGTAAGCATTGGCTGAAAACTTACGTAGGATCCAAAAAGGACCTATTTTCTTCCATTTTAACTTATTATAGGTTCCCTGTGGAAACCTTTCCTTTCTCAAATGAACCCATACCAATTCCCCAATCTAAAATTCTTGCGCTCTTCTATGATGATCAACATATTCTTTCTACTTGGTTGTACTCTTATCCAATTTTTCTTTCACCTCTTTATGCAAATCTTTGATATATTCTACAAAATCCTCCACCACGACACTTGTTCTCACTAATTTTTCACTATCTCTGATTTCATCTACGCTCCTAGGTCTGAAACCATATGCCACATTGAATGGAATTTTTCCAATACTCCTGTTAACCAAGTTGTTGTAGGAAAACTCTTACTGTGGTAACAACAAATCCCACTATTTTGGTTTGTCTCTAATCAAACATCGAAGGAGATTACCCAAAATCCTATTCACAACTTCAGCCTGACCATCTGTTTGTGGATGGTAGGCTAAACTGAAACCCAAATGTGTGCCTAATTTCTTCCACAATGTGCACTAGAAATGGCCAAAAAAGTTTGTATCCCAATCAAATATGATACTCTTAGGCAAACCATGCAATCGAACTATTTCTTTGAAAGAAAAAATTGCTATATGGGAAGCACCACTAGTTTTCTATCATGGAATAAAATGATCCATTTTTTAAAATCTATCAACAACCATAAAAACTAAATCATTACCTCACTGAGTTCAAGGTAGTCCCAAAACAAAATCCATGCTAATGTGTTCCCATGGTCTCTCTGGAATCAGTAATGGCTGATACAGTCTAGTATTTTGTTTCATACCCTTCGCATGTTGATAAATTATGCATCCTTGTAGCATCTTATTGACATCAACACTCATTCCTAGCCAATAATAACTCTCATTCAACAGATTTTTTGTTTTATCTACTCCAAAATGTCCACCCGATCCACCACTATGATTTTCTCTAATTAAATTCCCCCTCATGGAGCCTCTGGGAATACATAACTTCTTTCCCTTGAACAACAAGTTCTCTTGAATGAAATACTCCAACCATGGTGTTTGATCCAATTCCACTGGATTCTGACATGCCTTCCATGCTTCTTTGAAATCTGGATCTTGTTCATACAACTCGCCCAAAGAATCAAAACCAACAACATTCACTTTCATCTCTTTCAATAACAAAGTTATCCTACTAAATGCATCAACAACTCGGTTGGATTTACCACTCCTATGTTTTAACACAAAAGAATAACTTTGTGAAAACTCAATCCATTTCATATGCCTCTGGTTCAACTTACCTTGGCTATTTATGAATTGCAGGGCATGATTGTTTGTATACAACACAAATTCTTTTGGCAGGAAATATTGCCCCCACTTTTTAATTGCTTGCACAATCGCATGGAACTCTTGGTCATACACATAATATTTCCTCTTAGCTTCATTCAAATTCTTGTTGAAGTACGCTATTGGTCTTCCCTCTTGAATGAGAACTCCTATTGTTGTTCCACTTGCATCACAATCCACCTGGAAAAAATTTCCAAAGTCTGGTAGCACCAATACTAGCTACAATTGTCCACTTAAATTCTTTCCTTACTCCCTTCATTGTTTCAGTTATAGGAGAACAAATTCCACTGAAATTTCTTATGAACTTCCTATAGAAGCTCACCGACCCATGAAAACTATGAGCTTAAAAAAATACTCCTTGGTGATGGCCATTCGACAATAGCCTTTACTTTTTTAGGATCCATTTTTAATCTTTCTTCTGAAACTATAAATCCCAAGTACACTAACTCCTTCATGAAAGTACGCTTTTTCAAATTCACCATTATTTTTTCTTCGTTCAATCTTTGCAAGACAACCCTAATATGTTCTAAATTTTCTTCTTTTGTTTTACTGAAAATTAAAATATCATCAAGGAAAACTATGAAAAACTTACTGAGATAGTGCTTCAACACTTGATTCATCAATCTCATGAATGTACTGGTTGCATTTGTCAACCCAAATGGCATGACCAGCCACTCATATAGTCCATCCTTCATCTTGAATGTTGTCTTCCACTCATCCCCTTGATGGATTTTGATTTGATGGTAACCACTCTTTAGATCAATCTTCATGAAGTACCTTGCTCCACTCAAATAGTCCATTAAATCATCCATTACGGGCAATGGGAATCTATTTTTAGTGGTGATCTTATTAATTGCACAGTAGTCTATACACATCCTCCATTCACCTCCCTTCTTAAGCCCTAATACTATAGGTACAATGCATGGATTGAGACTTTCCCTAATCAACCCCTTGTCCAACAACTCCTGGAATTGTCTATTTATTTCCTTTCTCTTGAGGTGTCATCCTATATGGTGCCTTATTTGGTAAACTTGCACCTAAGATCAAATCCATACAGTGACTGATTTATCTCACTAGTGGCAGTCCATCTAGTAACTGCTTCATCATTATGTACTCCACAAATTATGATGACCTCACATGGATCGAATCTCTCTCTAATACCTATCTAGTGTAGCCATGCTAAGGAGGGTCCTCAATGAAAACAATCCAAACTATACAACAAGAGTAACACGAAAAAAGCAACAAAAAATATGGAGGCAAATGTAGATGCAAAATATTCACATTAAAAGAAATCTTAGTTACAATAGGTTGGCAACATCCAGGCTTTACAGATTCAAACTCACAGGCCTCTTACAACATGTTCATGAATACATTTTTCTTACATGCTCCTTAATTCAAGAAAAATATTACAATTCAAATCCCCTACCCACTTCTAACATGACTAATTTCCTAATTCTCTATTACAGTTATTTATATAACATCTGTAGGTCAAGAAACATCTACGTTGGCCAAAGATTATCACAATCTCCTATGAAGGAAAGTGTAACAAGCACATGAATAGGTCAGCCTAAAATTTGAATTATTCCATCAATAGGTGCATAGGATGAGGTGTGGACCTATAAAGAAGGTTGGGGACACTCCATGGAACAATTAAAATCACACCATTGAGATCCACAAGCTACGGGGATGATCCATGAACAATCCAACTAGCCGTTAGACTTGAAAATTATTCTGGTGTCGATTCAAGAAACTGCCACTTATTCTGGTAGTGATAGCTTTCCAGAAAAAAGATCCAACAATGCTCAAATATTGGAATAAGGATTATGAACATGTCCATGATGTACACTTAGATCCACAAGGCTTGGTGAGCAAATATGACAAATCCACCAACATGAATTGAGCAATAAAAAAAAAAGGACAAAACTGAAAGAAAATATTTTTGGTTGATGCAAGATTGCTAAGAACCAAGGATGCTCCTGCAACAGAAATGGTGGAAACAATTGGTGTCACTTCACACATGCGAGTCGTCCTCTCACTCATATTTCAAATTGGCTCAATTTAAATTGGCTAATGTAGACTAGCATGGACTGACACGTGAGAAAGATGTTCACATCTTTTTCCTCCCTCCCAACCTAAATTTGAGCATGTGTCCTCACATGTGAGCTGACAATAATAATTTGACAGGGGTAGGGAATAATGACATGCTATGGTGAACATCCATAGTAACACACAACAATTAAATGAATGCACTTAAAAGATAATTAAGATATAGCAACTGATGTGCATATTGTATAACTAAAAATATGTTATACTTCTGTGAATCCTTGCATGCAAGGATACTCAATAATGAGTCCTTGCAAATCAATTCATAGCTCTCTATCTGAGAAGAGCAGGGATTGATATTGTGGCCCTCAGGTTGACCCAGTTACCCCTGCAAACACAGTCTCGGAACGAGAGATTCAAAGAGGAGAAGCAAGAATGCCAATCTCCATGAATCATGTTCTTGCAATGCAACAATGAAAACTAATCTAAATGACTGTAAAATGCAATAAACAAAACTAATTTATTGAAATGAAAATTGATCTACATGCAATGCCATAAATGAATTACTTTTGCAAATTAATCTACTATGAAGATTAAGCTAAAATGTAATATTAAACTATATGCTCTAAAAATAAGATGCTTATAAAATCAAACTAATGTGTAATCTCAAATGATAAAATTCAAGATTTGTAGCATAAGTCTGATGTAAAAATTCGTGATTCTTTTTTTTTTGAAATGAGAATGAGAGGGCTCATTTTATAGGAAAAAGTGGAATTGAAGGCAAATTCAGAAGCAATGTGGGATAAATAGAAAAATAGAAACAAATCTTGATTGAAATTCTTTTTTTAGTTTATTTCCCTTTTAACTGATTTGTTTCCTTTTTTTCATCACAGGATATTCTTGAGAGGATATTTCATTTATTTTATTTAATTTAAGATGATAATATCTCTTTTAATAAAATAAAATAAGATTATGTAATTTAGAAATGAATATTAATAAAATAAATAAAATAATTTAATTAAAATAGATTTAATTAAATAGCATCATTTTATTTAAGTAATATTAACTTCAATTAAATAACATTATTTTATTTATTAAAAGGGATTTATTTCTTTGATTAAATAAAATTAATGAAACATTCAAACAACAGGGGAAAATTGGAAACATTTGAAATAGTTATGAATTGATTAAGAAATTTGATTTGAAAATGCGACAATCATTGATTCAGAAAGTTGATGTTGACAAATTAAATAAATGGGGCCCAAAGTCTAGGTGACCATTTTAGGTTGCATACATTTACCCCTCTTTGACTAATGTGAGGTTGACTCGGGATCACATGCAGTCAAAGAATGAAGTTGCAATGTGAGATCGATTTGGGATCACAAAACAACTCAGATGTGAGGTCGACTCGGGATCACATATGGACAAACATAAACAAAAGGCCTTTGAACATGAGGTCGATTCGGGATCACATCCAAAGTGAGAGATAAGAATCTCAAGCAAAAGGTTGCTTAAGAGAAGCAATTGATAAATTGATACAAAAGTTGAATCAAGTTGAATCCTTGAAGAGTTTGATAGGTACTTCCTACATTGATGAAATCCGAAATGAGATAGAGGAAATAACAAATTGAAAATTTTGATCAAATCAAACAAAAAGATAAGGTTCTTGATGTAAGATGAAAATAAGAATCCGCGAGAACCGGGTGAATCGACAAGAAAAATTATGCCTAAGGTTGAAGATTAGAAGAAGTGGGGTGAAATCGAATGGAAGATAAAGTTTGGAAGAAATGGAAAGAAATGGAGAAGGAAGAAATACGCCTCAATAAAGAGGATGCATCAAAATCAATCAATTTGTTTAAGATAGGGAATTTCGATTGAGATCACAAAAGAAGATAAGGAAATGAAGAACGTGATCACAGTTGATGAAAAATCTACAAGAAAGATGAAGGAAACCCTCTCAAACCCATAATACAGCCTAAAAGTGCAAATTAACATGAAGTCTAAATAATGCAAGCTACATTAAAATGCAAAGGTGTACTTACAATAGGGTAACATAGGTTTTTGTGTGTTCATCATTCATTAGAGAATGTAAGAGAACTTATTTTCATCATTGGGCCATTATTACCGGACATCGGACAATCACACAATCATCACTAGTCACAAACGCAACTATGAAGATATGAATGTGATTTATATCAACTTGGAATGTGGAAAGATTCTAACATGAGCATCAAAGACATGAAGGTCAAGATGACTACAATGTTAGCTTACCAAATTTAATGTAGCAAAACCACGCTCGCATCAAGACATAAACGCCAGGATTACCATGAGAATGGTTGTGCAAAAACATTCAAGGATGATGCCATAAATCTCTTAAGTGTGTCAAGGAGACAACAAGAGACACTGAAGAGGTTCAAAACAACACCCACAAGCATAAAGCAAATAAAAACATGCCCCATGCCCCAAGTCCTCTAGCTATGCATCACGAAGAGACTTATTAGACAAGGACACTCAACGAAAATCAATATCAGTCAGCACAGAAAGAAAAGATCATGGCATATCTCAAGCATTAAGTGTTGCAATTAATTTTTTTTTTTAAGTGTGTAAACTGATATTGAGTTCTGAGGATAAGGATCGAATGCTTGCAAGTAGGTAAGATCACATGACCGAACTGGATAAGACCAAATTGATAAGTGTTGAAAAACACAGTTGGGTTAGTGTTGAAAAACACCATTTGCGAGGTGTCCTAAAGACAAGCATATCCAAGAGACCAAAGCTAACACAGTGATGCCCCTAGACAAAGACAAAGACCAATTCCAAACCAAGGCAATAAGGACAGGGCATGATGGAGAAAGGCTAAGTGTCGAGGATGCATGC
>VDFB02114026.1:0-11126 GCA_007258455.2 Sequoia sempervirens
CCCTTCAGCAGAGGCTACAACAAAGGATATCCGAGGAGGCTCAGATGCTAATAGAAGAGTACAGGTTTTGGTTCGTCCAATTCCTAAAGTTTACCTATTTGAGGCTGCCAAGGTACGATTCCTATTCATATGTCTACAAATTACCTAGGTACCCCACCAATAGAATGATACTGCTTGAGTTGTCTAGGCAATTGGTGGCCTACGACAAAATCATTAAGAGAAAGAAGAAGGGAGGCTTGCACTTTCCCATTGTATTGGGAAACTCGCTTGAAGAATGCCCCACTCTACAGGCAGCCAAGGAGGTCGAAGACGAATTAAAGTTCTACAAGTTAACTCTTCATACTAGCCGGCAGGATTTCGATCCTCGAGGAAAAATTGGGACAGTGCAAGGTGTGGATTATAGACACAGAGCTCACCTGAAAGATTTCTGGGTGAATGCTGGAAGTGAGGATGAAATTAGAAAAAGAATGTTTTCAAGGCTGCCTCTCAAGTTAATCAGGGAATGTGAAGTGATCCAAGTGCCAGATCAAGTCGAGGAGGATACCAGGTTGATTCATCTGGATTATGAAGCAGTAAAGAACACACTGATGCCACCAGTAGATTGGTCTGAACCGGAGATCATGGATTTAGACACCTTGTCTATTCCCGTCTTGACTTTCACAAAGGCTTGGGTGGAAGAGCGCGTTCATAGATTAAGGAGGAGGTCAGTTGCTTTCACATACGACCTCATGGGAGATAAAAGGCCACCGGTGTTGGCGAAAAGAAAGAAACAGATTGCCTAGCCTTTGGAGCCACAACCACCACAAGAAGAGCCACAACCACAGCCAGAGGAACCTGTTCAGCCAGAGCCTCAAGGATCAGAGGACACGTCATCTACTCAGTTGGTGTCCCATTCCTCTAGTGTATGTGAAGTTTCATTATTTGCTAATCAGAGGGCTCGAGGGAATGAAGAGCTAGAGATCGGGGAAGTTAACCAACCAATGCTAAGGGAGTTGGATACCCAGAGCGTCAATGATCCTGAAGGTGCTAGTAGACCAGATGAAGGGGAAGAAACGGATACAGACACCCACTTTGACTATTCCTTCAGAGATGAAGATGTTGGAGCTCATGAGGGAAGTGATCAGAATGTTGAAATAATTGAGCCTCAATAGAATACTGCTCGAGAGGAAGTTCAGGAAGTGGAGGCAACTGAAGAGCAGCCCCTCATCATTTATGGCATTCAGTGCAATTGGATTTCCCAGGCGATCAGGAGGGACCAGGATGATGATGCTGATCTAGCGGTTGAATTGGAAGAACTTCTGAACAGGACTAGCAAGTCGCCCAAAAGGAAAAGAGCAAGGAAGTACACAAGGATGGAAACTAATGAGGCAGGTTCACGTAGCCTTCACATTGCCATTCCAAGAGAATATTATAGTTTAAGTGATGCCATGCTAGAAAATTACACGATCACCACAGTTGAATTGGGACATCCTTTCGGAGTTCAAGTGGTCGAGGAAGCTGAAAGTTCCTTCCAGGCATTGAAAGACAGGCTAGTGAAGAAGGAAGGAAAGTACAAAAGATTGAAGAAGAAGCATAGGGCGTTAGTTGAGTATGTGCAACATTTGGCACATCCAGTTGCTCAAGGGAATCCAGTGGTAGAACTTCCGTCCGAATTGCCACGAGAGCCAATCAGTGGGCTTGAGGAGATAAGGAGGGCAGTGTGGGAGGGAGACAAGTGGATAAGCGGTGTCCGTACCAAGGCAAAAAAATTCATGGCTGATCTTGTCTCAGCATTTCAGAGTGCATTTGGCATCCTTTCACGCATTAGTGACGTCAAGCAAGCTTGGGGAGACACCACATTTTTCAAGACAAAACCATCCCTCGCCTTGCTGTTTTGATGCGTGTGCCCACGTAGACTTTGGTGAATGAGGGAGTGATCCAGGCAGGCGATAGGTATGATTTTTGTGGGTGGCATTTAGCAGCTTTCACAGGGAAGGGTTTCTTTGACACAGTGTCTATGGAGTCCACCAGGATTAAGAAGGCAATGAGGAATATCCACGAGGGTATCCTCAACACTTTAGAGGCAGTATTCGCTAATAGGATGACTACTGAGGAGGTTGAATTTGAAGGGTTAAAAGCAAGATTATAGCCTTTCTTTTCTGAGATGAAGAGGTTCTCTCAGCTAGACTTTGAGAACATGACAACCTTTTCGGCGATTATTCAAAATACCCAAGATGCTTTTGAAGCTTGGGGAAAGTCTTGTGAAAAGCATGAGTAGATGGTAGCCATCCTGGAGTATCAGCTAAATCTTACTCCATCAATTTCTGAGGAGGAGGTGGATGAGGTGCTGGCACGGTTCGTAGCATATGCGGTCAGAGAGAAGAACAAAGGAATCTGAGTCATGGACGAGAATCTTCTAGAAGGGTAGTGGGCATTAATTGCTCATGGTGGTCAAGGGAGAATCTGCTATTTTTGGGAGCATTTATGACACCACTCCACCTTCTGGTAGTTTTTAGGGCAAACTCGTCTAGGGCTGAGGTGGCTTGATCTGGGCCCTCCATTGTAATTCAATCTGGACCATCCGTTGAGATTGGCCAGCTATAAAAGGGGGAGTCCCCCTCATTTGTAATCGAATAGTTAGAATCAAAGAATAGTCAGTATAGTGGATTTGAAGCAGAATAGAGAGTAGATATTTTTGAGTTAGAGTAGTTTCCATTTGCATTGTTGAAGAAAAAGGGGAATTCTCCCTTTGAGAATTTTGTAAGAGATTGTCACAAAGGATATTCATAATAAAGCATTTCATTGATGGTGAATTCAAACTTTATTGTGAGTAGTTCGTGAGGTTTCTTCTTCCTTTGACTTCAACTATGATTCAATTTCATGCTAATAGTTAGACATGGATGTTTATGTTTGATGTAAGTGAGCTTCTTTATCCATACCACTAACGATCTTGCTGATGGTAAGCTCGTCTTGCGTGGTCAACTGGAACATTTTACACTTAACTTCGATCAAGGTTCATGTGTAGTTATGCATCGTTGTGATGGTAGTTGCACTATTGAATCGTGATTTGAACACCTTTCATATCCTTTGAAGATTGCACTTACTTTGTTGAAGCTGTCCAACTAGAGGCTAGACAATGTTTGTTGAAGTTCATTGAAGTTGAGCATAACACCCTTTGCATTTAGATTAGAGTTCAGATTTTAGAAATCTCTGCAGCCATTTAAATTCCGCATAATTCTGGTTAGTTTTAGGAAACTTGCACTCTAAAGCCAAATCATTCGTACAAAATCCCTTTCAAAAGCATATATCGGTTGTTACTACACGCATTCTGAACAATTACGTAAGTCCCCTCGTAAGAACACAGCAAATACACATCAACCAAACTGGGTCTATTCGCATTAAAGGAACCTTGGAGTTGAAAGCGTGATCTCACTCGCAATCTTAGCACGCCAAATACTTTGTTCAAGAGAGAATAGGAGTATCCATTGGAAACTTTTGTTCTGGCGGTTGGTCGCCGGTCACGAAAATCACATCAGCGGGCACCAAATGGATCTACAAGACTAAGCATAGCAGTGATGGAAGTGTTGAAAGGCATAAGGCAAGATTAGTTGCTAAAGGCTTCACACAAAAGTATGGGATTGACTATGAAGAGACGTTTGCACCAGTTGCAAGACAAGAGACCATTAGAATGTTGATTTCATTAGCAGCTCAAAAGAATTGGAGCATACATCATATGGATGTGAAAAGTGCCTTCTTGAATGGGTACTTAGAAGAGGAAGTATATGTGGAACATCCACAAGGTTTTCAAGTGGAAGGAAAAGAGAATCATGTCTACAAATTGAAGAAGGCTTTGTATGGCCTCAAGCAAGCACCAAGAGCATGGTATGCAAGAATTGATGGATACTTTCAGGAGAATGGCTTCAAGAGAAGTAAGAGTGAACCTACCCTTTACTACAAACAAGAAGGTAATGATATTCTTATTATAAGTTTGTATGTTGATGATTTGTTGTATATGGGTAGCAGTTCTAAGATGAAAGATGAGTTCAAAATTGCTATGATGAAAGAATTTGAAATGAAAGATCTTGGTCTCATGAAATATTTTTTAGGAATGGAGGTTTATCAATGTAAAAATGAAATTTTCATTTGCCAAACCAAATATGCAAAAGATATGTTGAAGAAGTTTGACATGGTTGATTGTAAACCATACTCCACTCCAAGTGCTCATGGAGTTGTGTTGAGTAGGAATGATGGTGCTGAATTAGTTGATGAGACTGCTTACAGAAGTATTATTGGGAGTTTGATGTTTCTAACCCACACAAGACCTGATATAGCATATTCAGTTTCACTTGTTTCAAGGTATATGACAAATCCATCAGAAATACACATGAAGGCAGCTAAAAGAATTTTGAGGTATGTGAAAGGTACTCTAAATTATGGTATTCATTACTACTCTTCTAAAAGATTCAATCTTGTTGGCTTTAGTGATTCAGATTGGGGAGGTAGTATGGATGATCGTAAGTCTACATCTGGAAATTGTTTCTCTTTTGGTTCTGGTTTGATTACTTGGAGTTCCAAGAAACAAAGCATGGTTGCTCTCTCATCCACAGAAGCAGAGTATGTTGCAGTCACCTCAGCAGGTACACAAGCTCTTTGGCTTAGAAAAGTTTTAGAAGAAATTGGAGAGAAGCAAATTCAGCCTACAGTGATTTATTGTGACAATATAAGTGCCATCAAGTTAGCAAAGAATCTGGTTCATCACAGTAGAACAAAACATTTTGATTTGAAGTATCACTTCATCTGTGATTTAGTACAGAAGAAGGAAGTTGAATTGAAACACATCAGCACTCAGGATTAGTTAGCAGATATCTTCACCAAAGCAGTTGCAAGAGATCAATTTATGTTACTTCGTGATTAGATTGTGAGCCCTCTTAGCATCAAGGGGGAGTATGAAGACAAGTGATGTTGCAAAGATGCTACGAAGATTTTGTTTATTCCAGCATGGCAAAAAAATCTGCACAATCTGCTAAGCGTGGCGAATCATTCTCTATTCTTAGCTTGTTTTTTGCTTTAACGCTGTCTTTTCTTTTAAAGCTTTGTTTTTTGCTTTCTACAAATAAAGCATGGGTAGCATGCTGAATTTAGAATTTTTTTCCTTGTTTTTGCTTGAGCATCGAACTTTCTATTTATCTTCACTATTCTATATTCTTTGATATGCTGCAATAAACAAACAAACTTTGTTTTTGAAATAGAGCAAGCTGCAATAAAAAATAGGGAGTGCAATAATGAATACAGGAAATTATATTATTGTTTAGTATGTGTCAATTTCTTTTTTACAAATATGTAATTGAATAGTTTGCTGTTATTTTTTCTTCTTCCTCTGCTGTTAATTTCACTCAATCAACTGGTTTAGAAGAGAGGGTTTTTTTTAGAATCTACAATGCGGGCTTAAGGCTGAGGGGCAACTGTCCCAGGTTAATATTGCCCCACAAATGTTAGGTGTTAATTGTGGACTGAGTTTAACTTTACATTTATTGTATCTGTTTGAGTAATTTATCTGTCTCATTCTTAGCATTATTTATCCTCTAGCTCCTTGTTTCTGGGCTCTAAAACAGTCACTGTGAGTCCATTTGTTCACGCGTTGGTTGTGACCATTTGGTGGATTTGTTATACATTTTTGTGGGTAACAGGTACTATATATGATATTGTATGTGTGTTTACAACTGTTTCTCTTTGCCTTCTGTATGCTACATCTTCTATTTTCTTCTTATTTGGAAAATGGAAGCATGCATTTCATTTTATTCAAGAACATGCAGTTACTATTTCTTGGCTATAGAATGAAGGAATTGTTTACCATTAGGTCATCTTGTATTATTAGATTTGTTGCAAGTAGGTGAAAGTGTGTTTCGGAGAGTTTAGATTTGTGACAAGTCGTTGAATCAAAGCCAACATTTGATTTGTTCTCTTTTCCTTTCCAAATTGCTAACAATTAACAAGGATGTCAGCATCATAAAAATCCAACTTTAGCTATTTAACATATTAATGAACATTGAATATGCTTCTTTAAGTAAAACGAAATCTATTACTTATATTGCTTTCATTTTCTGCTAAAAGTGGCTTTTGGCAGGCCAAATATGAGGAAACATATGAAAAAAAGGGAAGGTTGGGAGCAAGGCAGTTGCATGGATAACAATACAAAATCCTCCCTTCCAAAAATCTAATATTTGCAAAAATAGTCTTTTCAAGGGTTTCTAGTAGGGTCGTGAGTTGCATAAAGGATTACTTTGTTTTTGCAGGTATGGCTCTATTTTTTTGTAGGGACAACTCCCACAATCAAGTACCCATTTTTTTTTAGCAATGGTTTGTCTAAGACCTCTCAAACAACATGATCAATATTGGCAACCATTTGCTGGGTTACGAGCTACTGGGCTTGACAGTGGTTAGCTTCCTTTTTCAGGGGAATTGTCATCTCGACTTGCATCCTATATAGGGAGCTAATATTTAACCATTTCAATTTTTGGAGTTATGAGGATATTGTAGTATTTATTACAGTATTTTGAATTTTCATCTATAGATATATGGTTTTTAATGCTAAATATGATCAATAATGGCAACCATTTGTTGAGTTGCTGGCTTTTGGGCTGATGGTTGTTAGTTTCCTTTTTTGGGGAATTTTCATCCTAATTGCACTCTATATAGGGAGCTAATATTTAAAAATTTCAATTTTTGGAGTTATGAGGATACTGTAGTATTTATTTATGTATTTTTATTCCACTCTAAATTAGCTATTCTGCCACTTTGATGCAAGTCCATACCCTGTTCCAAAACTCCCATTCTAACACAGGAAGGCAGGATGCTGGCAAAAGTTGTGGAGTACGAATTTACACCTGCCAATCACATTTTCTTAGACTATTGTTCTCATATAACATATTTGGTATTTGTATTGCCTATAAACTGGTGCCAATGAAAAATTTATTTGTTTCATAATGTTTCGTAGTGTTTCAAATTTTTATCGAACTGATTTTCTAAATTTTTTTTGGCATGTGGTTTTTAAGTTGTGGAGATTTTTTTCCCTGTTTGAAAATAGAGGGAAAAAATTATGCCCAATTGTATCTCCAAAGGTAATTTATGAATAATTTCCTAATTCTTTTAACCTTTTTATGCATATCCTGCAATCATTGCATTCCATGAGCATTTTCTTGAAAGTTTTTGTGTGTATCCTCCAATTATGTCAGTCCATGAAATTTGGAATACTAAAGCCCTGCCTTGAATTTCTTTGCTTTTTTAAGTTACAGGTTAGCATATTTGCATTAGATTTACAATCTCACTTTTCATGTCAAATGTATTCTTCAATTTCTGCAGGTGACATATCGAGGTTCTGCTCAACAATGGAACAACAAATAAATATTTGCACCATCCAATTACAGTTATCGTTGAAACTATTAAATTTTTTTTGCTTCTTTCTAGTTTATTAGTATTTTAATTTTCCTTTCTCATTTTTAAAACCAAGATATGTATTGAGAATTGCATTGTAAATGGGTGATCCATAATAGTGGTTTTACAATTTTTGGCCAAACGGACACTGAAATTATTATTTTTAACTAAATCTTCACATTCGAGCACCTATAGCGGCTAAACTGTGAGGAATTTGAAGATAGTGCAAACTAGAGTCTCATCAAATTTTGTCTGTAGATTCTAAAAATATTTTTTTCAAAATTTTTGGAATCAAATTACACTTCTTTTTCCATCTCCCACGAAAATTGATTTTTTTCAGAAAACAACATTTTTAAAAAGTGACGCACACCGTATAACGTATAACTTTTTTTCCATGAAGGATAAAATTCTAATTCTTTCAAATTTAGATTTGTAACTCTGGTATCTAGTGCTTCCACTTGGTTAGATAGTTTTTTATTGAGTATTTTTTCCTTAATCAAGTTTCAAAGTCAAATGAATTACAATTGATGCAATGCTTGACCCAGGTATAGCAGTAGCTTTTTGTATATGTCAAAATTTTTTTATTTTTTTTTTTTTTGTTAGATCCAAGGGACTTCAATATCTGGCCTCATATTTTTCAAATTTTTTTAATAATCTTCTATTTTTCCACATGTGAAGAACAAAGAATTCATTTTCAATGAAAAACCTATGTTTAATAAAACTTAAAAAACAAATACATAACAAAACCAAAAAATATTAAAATTATATTCATTGGATAGCTTGTTTTGAGGAATACCATAATCATTTAAAATAAATTTTAAATGAATTCATTTGATCCCCTAAAAGCTAAATCAAAAGTGATTTTTTATCAGCATTTTTGATAGGTGTAAAGAGAGGCATTTATAGGTATGGTTTAAAACTAACTTGAGTTCTATCCAAGGGTTTGATCTAAGGTGATTTGATCAAACCCTCTTCAATTGGAATCCTCAAAATGGAACTTTTTTAGGCTTAAATCATTATATTTTCTAAAAATATGTGATTTTAGCTAAAATTTGTTCATCTCAGGAATTGTAAACCACTATTATGACAACACCCAAATACTCTTAAATCCTCACTATTTTCAATAATCAATTTTGTCTGTGTACATCAGGTTATTTTTCAGTTATCCTTAAAATTCTCCACTATATTAAAAAAAAACCTTAGAATTATAGTGCAATATTGTCCATGCCTAGAATTTGATGATCCTTGAATAGGATGTAATACATTACCTTCAGTAAAATCTGATTGTTCCACGCGAGAATGGCGTCCCAAGAAAAACTGCAGCGTTTGGGAGGCAGGCGTTCAGAGAGGCCGAGGAGGCAGCACGGGAAAGCGTCCCTCACGTAGATCTCGCGTCGCAGCCCGTAGATCCGTAGTCTCCTCTGAGGGAGCGTTTCCACGACTTTAGCCTGGCCATGGAAGCCTTGCGATGAAGCAGCCAGAGTTAGAAAAAGTTAAAAACATTTTAACCTAAGTTTTATTATACTTCATTTGATGAAATTATATCATTTTACATAGCAGCCGCAGGGTTTTTTGACTGGAGTCTGGTGCATTCGACTGCATTTGAGGTATTTCATTTTTCGAACCCTTCGTTTTGGCTCGCGATTTCATTTTCATTGTATGCAAAACGTTGAAACCTGGTTTTTTGAGCGCCACAGAGATGTCCGCTCATGGAATGCAATGGTTGCGGGGTTTGCAGAAGCCGCGCGACCATTGCATTCCATGAGCGGACATCTCTGTGAGTTAGCAAATAAATTAATAATAATTGCAACTGCAAGCTGCGCGACCATTACATTCCATGAGCGGACATCTCTGTGAGTTAGCAAATAAATTAATAATAATTGCAACCATTGCATAATTTGCATTCCATGAGCGGACATCTCTATGAGTATGAGCAAATAAATGGAATCAGAAATTAGAATGCAATGATTGCAGGATATGCAGTTGTTGTTGCAGTGCAACAACAACTGCATATCCTGCAATCATTGCATTCCATTTGAATTTTGAATTGAGACTATAGACTATAGAGGAATTTTGTTAGATGTTGTAGTTGCAAGTGCAACTGCCCTGTAGACATGTATGCAAATTTGCAAAATGAAAATGCCAAAATGTGGAAGCATAGCCGAGACATGTTTAACTTTTTTACTTTCTGACAGTGTGCCTCAACTTCAAGGCTGAAAGAGATGTCAATATGTCATCTCAATTCAAATGGAATGCAATGATTGCAGGATATGCAGTTGCTGTTGCACACTGCAACAGCAACTGCATATCCTGCAATCTCAATTCAAATGGAATGCAATGATTGCAGGATATGCAGTTGCTGTTGCACACTGCAACAGCAACTGCATATCCTGCAATCATTGCATTCCATTTGAAATTTTGAATTGAGATGACATCTCTTTGAGCCTTGAAGTTGAGGGCCTTGAGGCACACTGTCAAAAAGTAAAAAAGTTCACATGTTCGCAACGGCAACTGCATATCCTGATTTCATTGCATTCCATTTGAAATTTTGAATTGAGATGACATCTCTTTGAGCCTTGAAGTTGAGGCACACTGTCAAAAAATAAAAACTAAAAAAGTTCACATGTGTCGTCTATGCTTCCACATTTTGGCATTTTTGATTTTGCATACATGTCTACAAGGCAGTTGCAAGTTTGCAATTAGTAATTACAACATTTGACAAAATTCCTCTATAGTCTCAATTCGAAAAAGTAAACCCTACGGCTGCCACTGTAAAATAATAATTCATCAAATGAAGTATAAAACTTCACACTCACAAACAAAATTCCTCCAATCATTGCATTCCATTAGATGACATCTCTTTGAGGCACATTGTCAATTTAAAATTTAAAAGTTAAAAACTTTGAAATGGAAAGTTGGAAACATGATAACATTGATAAATGATAAGTGATAACATCATATTGTTTTTTTATTTTCATGATTTCATCTTTTGCAATAAATTATAGAGGTCTGATTTTGTTTTTAAATCTTTTTTGCAGCCTCATTTGACATTATCTGATTATCATAATGAGTTCAATCAATAGAAGTGGCGATGAGGTTGAGGGTGAGGAGGTTGAAGCAGAAATTGGAAGTGGAAGTGGAAGTGAAAATGAATCTGATGATTCAGAATTTCAAATAGAAGTAGAAGAGGGTGAACATGACTCAAATACTCAGACTCAAGCTGAAGCAGGTTCTATTGAGAGTAGAAGAGTCAAAGGTAAATGCCCTTCAAAAATCCTCCAAAAATATGCCAAGGGCCCCTTTGATCCAAAATCACCATTAAAACAATTTGCAACTAAGATGCCGAAACAGCCTGGGTCACGTGGGGGCACTAGAAAGTGGGTGTGCCATCTTTGTCATCTTGACTGGTTTGGGAGCATTACTAGAACTAATTCTCACTTTCTTCTTATTCGAGGCAAAGGTGTAGATGTTTGTAAGAAGGTGGAAAACAATGCAAAGTATAGAGCTGAAATTTTAAAATTATGGGGTTCGGATGAAGAAGCAACACCTATGACAGCTACATTGGCACATAGGAGTAAGGCTGATCAGATTGCAGCAATTTCTACTTCTACTTTGCAGAGTCAAAGGCCACCAAATCCATTCAGTTCATGTGTAGGAGAGCCTAAGGGGAAACGTAAAGTGGCATCTTCAAGTTCACATCCATTGGCAGATTTATT